>JAVIWB010004405.1:0-58791 GCA_031893035.1 Dermolepida albohirtum | reverse complement strand
CAAATTTTGAATGACCTTAGAATTTCATTATAGTTTTCATATTACCATTTCGTAAAACTATACACCCATTACAACTCCACACAAATTTCCCATACAGAAATGTATTCATCAAACTTTTCGAATCATTCATTATTACACATTCTATTGTAACCATTTAAACAGTTGGCAGAGGTCAAAGTACAGAGACCGAAGATCAAGATAGTGACGTATTCATAAAAGTGACATCATCCATTTGTTTTGGGGCGAGTATCGTACAGGAAAATCCTGTGTTTACTTCCGCAAACGGAAGTGTCAGCTCAAGTATGAATTAATTCATTATTCCGTGAATATTTACTATGCAGGTTTTATAGTAATTAGGAAATGTGCTAACCATTTATTTTTGGCGATAAGAGATTGAATATCATATTTGCTTACTAATTGATAATGTGAATGCAAAGTACACGCGTTTATTAGTCACCGTCATGCTGTTTGCACATCTTGATACGATTGACTTGTGTTTATATATGATTGTTCTTCTATAAAGACATAACGTGAAGGTAAATATTATTATATAGATCGTTTACTGATCGAAAACTGTCCAAATTATCCTAGTTTAAGATTATGTAATAAGTTATCTGCTTCATTAAAGCAAATACCCAACTTTAATACTTTCAAATTGTCCCTTTATCAATTATTGTGGGAATTAAAACCCCATAATTTTGAAGAACCCTTTAATTTATTAACTTATAAATTTAAATCGTAATCTTTTGTATTTTGACGTTCGCGTATCTCATAATAAGATGAGCGAAGATTGTTGTAAAAAGGCAATAAATAAAAATTATGATTGCCATAACTAAAATGATTCTTTTATATAACTATTTTACATATTTCTGACACATATATTCTATTATTCTTTTGTATTTACCGTTTGTAGTTTTGAAATAAAGGCTATTATTATTGTTAATACTATTGGAGATCGCTATTAATTGAATTAATCAAAAAAGGCGTCAACATCTTTTACTATAACTAAGCTGTTATCATCAGCAGAATATTAATCACAGTGTCCACCTGTATTCGTGGTAATGCGCGCAGTATTTGTTTTGATTTTGGCGGGATGAATGTGTGGAATTTTTTTGCTGTGTAAGCATTACAGCGAATACAGGTGCGACACTGATTAATAATCTGCTGATGATATCGATAATCTGTCGAAATACGTATATAGAGTACGAACATTTATGTGGTAAGGGTTTTTTCCCAGTTTTTTGATTTTAATTGATTAATATCTGACTGAAGTATTTTAGGTGTTTGAAAGAAATATCTAATGCCATTTGAGAAGGGAATGAGAATAAATTTTCTATGATATTGAATTCAACATCTGACATTTTAACTGGTTGAAAATAGGACAATTACATTCAGGGTTTGACAGGCCGTTAGTAAATCACTTTGAAATATATACGTAAATATAAGATATTCTGTAACTATTACTACTACTAATACTTTAAAAACTAGTCTAATAAGTGAACGTTGCAAGAATCATTCAAATATTAATAACATCCTGTTTACAACACGTTTTGGGAAATTCACCTCTCGTCTACTGAAAATGTACGATAAAGCCATAAAGAATCGTTGGTTAATAACACAAGTTTACCTGACGAGAGCGGGGTTCCTCGAAACGCGTGATAAATAGGGTGTTATTAACAATTGAATGCTCCTTTAAACGTTCACATAATAGCAATTCGTCAGGTTTTTAAGCTGTTCATCTATTTACGCAATGGTAACCTAGTTACTTATTTTAGCGAGACGTCCTTGTTTGAACGAAAGAGGAAGTATTGCTCGTTCATCAGTCAATAAGCATAAATAATATTTAAATTAAAAATTGCCTGGTATGTAAAATATAAATCGAAATAAACTGAATATTTAATAAAAGAAGTACCCTCATCATTATGCACTATGTTATTATTTGTTTTAATCTAAATCGACACGTATGAGTTGACGTATTTTTTAGCGATTCTTTTATTTAATATAATATTGGCTTCCTTTCCATTTAGTTGCTATGCTATGCTCTGCTTGTGCGGTAGATCTTGTTTCAAAAGTTGATTGGTACGCTATCAACAAACAAGAGTAAGCAATAACTCATTGCCAACAAAACACAGTAACACGTTCAGGCTTTAAGAATTCATTTTATTTAAATTAGTCAATAAAATGTCAAGGGCTACCATCTTGTTTTATATCTGTTAGTAATTTCCTTTCAGCTTGACATACGAGTTATATTTGCTAATTGCAATTTTATAAACAATCTAGTTTCGAATTTGTGAAGAGAGCATCTATTTGGCTTTCGACGGTGGTTCCAGACATGATACTGTGATTAATTATCTGCTGACGATGACAACTTAGTTGTCGAAATACGTATTGTAGAAACCTTAATTGACTAACAGCATCCATTTCATGTCTTGTCTATATTTCTATTAATTTTTAAAAGAGAAATAATAACCAAAATAATGATTTTGGTTATTATTTCTCTTTAAGAGCTTGGTAATAATGATTACCAAGCTCTTTAATCCAGTTCATAGATGAATTTGGAATTAACTTTGGTGCTAGTCATATACGGTAAATTACTCTTTGTCTTCTTCATTGTTATTTCAGATGTTTATTGATCTCATTTTATTGTTCTCTATTCATTCCTATCTCCACACTTTACTAGTTTTTTATTTTCATTGCTCTTAGGTCATTCACAATTGTTCAATACCTTTTTCGGTATTCCTCTATTTCTTAAATATAGTAGAATCTACTTTGTCAGCTTTCTGATCATATCTCTTGCCTTTCGTCTCATTGTATGTTCTTCTTTTGGCCTCTATATATTTTCTGACAGTAAGTACCTTGTTCTAACTCCTTGATTTCTCGTTACTGTTTTCTTTATTTTCCCCTCAATATATTCTATTTGATTCTAGTATTTATTATCTTTTCCATTCTTTTCAGGTCTTCTTCTAAGTTATATATGTATTCGCTAGGCCTTTTCAACTTTAATAACAAAGTTAAGACCAATTTAGATTACACTACAGCCAACATTGGAACTATTACACTTCATCCTACACAGGAACTGAGATGAACTTAAAAAATTATTTTTTTAAACAATGAATTAACTAGCCTCTACGGGGAGGATATCCAGAAGAAAGCCAGAGAACTCAGTTTCAGTGCAGTAGTTGAGCCTCGAAGATGTCCCATACAAATGGGTACGAAACGTCGATAGATATACAAGTGACGCGGTTCCAGCCCGGAAGCCCCGAAGCAGATAGCTTAGACTTAAAAATTAATAAATACACAGAGTAAAAATTACATAGGCTTTCACGGTCGGTGTCATTTGTAGTACGATCTTCCAAGATCTGTTCACAGTGGTAGAATCTCTAAAGGAACATCGTTTTTTGATTTATGTAATAAAATTAAAATGACAATATGTTAGAAACGTTGGGAAAACACGTTTCGTTGGACTACTCAACATTTAATTCCCTAAAGAAGTTTAATAATGGAAAATCGTTTAGGTCATTTTTTAAATTATTCGATTTTTTTTAAAGTAATGTTCTAATAAAATTTGTCATTTGTTTTCAATATGCCTTACTTTATAATCAAAATTTTACCTATGATTTTTGTTAATTAAATAATTTGCGAACGAAAAATACGTTCCTTATTTATGCGTGGGATGTTTTCATATATTTTGATCGAAGATTTTTGTTTGACCAACATAAACAATGTGCCACATATTAACTTATAGACTCCTGATTTGCTGTTGTTATGGGTTTCTGTTATTTTTGATGTGTTTGACAAAGAGAATTATTAATTTTGAATGCTACTTGTAGATTTTTGCCAATTTAATACTGGAAGGTTCAATCTAAGTAATTATTTTTATATTTAGTCATCATTTTTTGTTTTTCAGCAATCTATTGAAATAGTCTTCTAATACAATTTTAGAATATTATTTATTATTTTAGGATTATAATCGTTATTATTTGCAATCTGTTCTATTATATCTATTAACAGAAACGATTCTCTATTAGATCTGTTTAGGGAAGATTAATAGTCCAGCGGAACGCACTTCTCCCATTTCTAAATTATTGTTTTTCAGTTTTATTATGTATGTATAGGTGTTTTTTAAGAGCTTGAGAACTTAAAATGATAATACAAGACAGAAATATTGTTGCAATGAATTTTTTTTATTATAATCCGATAGATAATTCCATGACATCTATTTTTTAAATATGATTTCCGGCATATGTCCGGCGCGGCTACCAGTTACACGGTCCAATTTTTGACTACTTTTTCCAATAAATCTGGACGTATGGCGTCAATGGTGGCTTGAATATTAGCTTCCAATGCTTCAAGAGTTGCTGGTTTGTCGGCGTAATCTAATAACTTAACATAGCCCCATAAAAAGTAATCCAGAGGCGTTAAATCGCACGAACGAGGGGGCCAGTGAACAGGATCACTTCTGGAAATAAAGTTGTCACCAAATTGATTTTGCAATAAATCGTTTGTTAAGTGCGTTGTATGGCAAGTTATGCCAAGTTATTAGCTGATTAATTTTTGGAAACAAAAATTCAGTCAGCATGGCTCGATAGCGGTCGCCATCCACCGTAAGGGGAACTCCTTCCTCATTTCGAAAGAAATAAGGACCGACGATGCCGCCAGCGTGTAAGCCGCACCAAACAGTCAATTTTAATGGATGTAATGGCGATTCGTTAACGGCTTGAAGATTGTCTTCGCTCCAAATACGGCAATTTTGCTTAATGACGTAGCCATTTAGCCAGAAATGAGCTTCATCACTAAATGCAATTCTTTGATAAAAATGCTCATTTTCGGCCAGTTTCAAATGAGCCCAATCAGTAAAAATGCGACACAAATGATGGTCGTTTGGCTTCAATTCTTGCACGAGCTGTATTTTATAGGCACGTAAGTCAAGATCTTTACGTAAAATTTTCCACGTAGTCGAAGGACAAAGGCCAACAAGTTGAGAACGTCGACGAATCGACATTTCGGCGTTTTCTTCAATACTTCACGCTACAGCAGCAATATTCTCTTCGTCTTGATGGTATTGAATCGAGAAGAGTAAAATTAGTGCGAAAACGAACAATAACTGCACGAATTGCTTGCTCATTAGGTCGATTATGTTGACCGTAAAATGGACGAAGCGCTCTATGAACTTCGCGAACAAATTTATTTTTTTCAAAGTAAATTTCCACAATTTGGAAGCGTTGTTCTGGCGTTAAACGATTCATGATGACTTGCCAAACCTTACCGAACAGAAATGTCGACACAGTTTGACATTATCGGCTGTCAAATCATAGTTATCGATATCGATAATTCTCATGCAGCTTAGAAAACACTCATTGTATAAAAAAAAATTTCATTTCTTAGAGTTTCAACACTGTACATTAGAATTTAATCTACGCATCTGAAGAAGTCACCGTGAAACAATTACCATATACATTAAAAAAAGTAAAATTAGTGAAAATTGTAACACTGTGAATTTAGTAATTTGTATTTTCATTAAAGACTGAATGAATTTAATATAAAAAATGTTTTTTTTGTTATTATACGATATATTCAGGTCAAATATTGTAAAAGGGGTTTATAAAAGTAAACGGAAGAAAAGAAAATCCATGCTTAAAGTTTTTTCCGTTCTCGAAACATAGAATTAAAATCAGGATGTTTCTAAAATTTAAAAAAATTATACTAAAAAATTCTCAGTGATTCATTTAATATTTGAAAATAAATAAAATCACCGAAAACACATAAAAACATCTAAAATTCAATTCCGATTAATAGTTTTGAAGATTTTCATTAAACGTGGATGTGTAGGCGTGCGGAAGTTCAAACGTACGAATCTTTTTCTTCAAATGATTAGACCAGCTGATGGGAAATTTGTCATATTACCAAGAAACAAAACCAGAACTGATAGTATGTATATATAACTCGAATACTAGTAGAGGTAGACAGTTGTGGTTCACACACCAATTGTAGTAGTGTTGCAGTGCTTGCAGGACTTGTAAAGTCGATTACGCTGCTATACACGATAAAAGTGACGTCTGTTATTTAAAAACTAACGTAAGTGTATATCGTAAATTTCTTTTAAGAATCAAACTTTTCTATTTTATTTATTTAATTACGTAGTCTCAATAATTTTAATAACATCTATTAACACATTTTACATTTAAATGTCAGGAAAAGGATTGCTCTTTTGCAATTAGGAAATAATTTCATTTTATTATTTATAATTAAACACTGAATAGAATTCTGTTTCGTTTATTTAGATGTCCCTGATCTTTCACTCTTTAAACGAGCAATTTTTAAACAAATTAATTGCTAATTAACAGTACATTTTTGTATTTGACTGTGTCGTTAAGTAAAATGTTCCGGAATTCAAAGAATTTAAACTTGCTTAGAATATATTGTCGTCATCTAATTAACTTCCACAGTAATTGTTCTACTATTTCTTCATTGAAGGTTAATTTTAATGGAAACTGTGGTTAACTGAACGAAGAAGGTAAATAAAATCCCTTCTCACAATAATATTCGTATTCTATACTGTACTGTTATCATCATCAGCAGATAATTAATCATAGGGTCGCGCCTGGATTCGCGGTAAAAATCGCACAGAAACAAATCCGTACTAGACATTTACCCTCGAAAGCCAAACACGCATTATTCCTTCATTTTCTTAAGCATTAGAATAAGAGCATCTGACAAATTTTCATTAATGTAACAAGTACAAATTATAGAAGATAATATCCATTGCTTATAATTTCATTTGAACTTCTCTTACTTATATTTAAACTACATATTCGAGTATATATAATAAACTTTAAATGATTAACTATTATCAAATCACACAGCACAAACTTGTTAGAAGGTGAGTGCTACAAGAACTATTTAATTGTCTATTTGGGAGTCCTATTCTTCAAATTTGTAATTTATAGAATTTATAAGGGCCTAGGATAGATAATTATTTAGAAGATAACATATTTCCTTAGTAGTGTTAATATTTTATTGTAAATTAACGAAAATATAGACATTTATATAAACTCTTCCTAACTTACGTTATTAAAACATCGTCTTCTTTGCAATATACTCTTCACTAAATCGAGAACACTATAATTCAAGTAAATAAATAGAAGCTTCCGTATTGTATCTGTTAAATATCAGCTATTATTGTCTTCCTTCGCTTATTCGTCATCCATGTCGGCAATGTGCTGTGTATTTCTTGAGAAATGCATGTATTTTGGCTATTTTTACCAATTATTACTGTATTTGTTTTCTATTTTCAACCTGTACTAATTAACTGATATAGACTTGACGAAGATCGTCAACAAAATTAAACATAAAAGCTCGGTTTTGTGGATTTTCGTAAAATATCTTTGTTGAAAAAGTGTAACGATTGTTTCGTCAGCACTGTGACTTCTTCAGACTCAAATTTAACAAATTAACACTAACGGAATATATTCTAGTCTAATTTAGACTAGAATATATTCATATATCATTGAAATTCTCTTCTATTATTTATTGTGTTTTGGCCTCTTTTTATATTGGGTCGTTCGGAAAGTAATTGCGTTTTTTTGGTTAAAATCAAAGGGGATTTTTTTTCTAGTACTTAAATTTTTATTATATTATGTATTCTCCACTTGGCTCTAGCACTTTTTGCCATCTCTCTGTGAGCAGCATAATTCTTCTCTCAAAAAATTTCTGATCCTTAATAGCAAAAAACTGATTTAACGTATTTATAACGTCCTCATTTGAAGTAAAAATTTTCCCGTCTAGAAAATTTTGTAATGACCGGAATAGATAATAATCCAAAAGTGCAAGGTCCGGAGAATATGGTGGATGCGGCAGTGGATCCCAATTCAGCTGAAGAAGCTTTTGCGAGTTGCCAAACTTGTATGAGGCCTCGCATTGTCCTGGTGGAATACCACCCCTTTTTCATTGATCAATTCCGGCCTCTTCTGTTGAAGTGCATCTTTCAGATTGTCCAATTGTTGACAGTACACTTCAGTATTGATTGTTGTGTTGTCCGGTAAAAGCTCAAAGTAAACGATTCCCTTATAATCCCACAAAACAGACAGCATTACCTTCTTCTGATGAATATCGGCTTTTGATGTGCTTTGAGCCGATTTATCTTTGTTGCTCCATAATCTTTTACGCTTTACATTGTTGTACACAACCCATTTTTCATCCCCAGTAACAATTCGTTTCAAAAACGGGTCATTTTCTTGACGTCTGAGAAGCATATCGCAGACGTCAATACGGCGAGCAAATTTCTTTCTGTAAGAATATGAGGGACCAATATGTCCAGCTTTGAAATTAATCCTGGGCGTTTGATGTGGTCATGGACGGTCAAATTTGACAAACTTTTCCCTCGCTTGAACAGCATTTTTACCTTTTCGATAATAATAAAGTAAAATATGCCGAAAATGCTGCTTTTGATTTTCCATATCTGAAAGGGCATCACACAAAAACTATTAGTCGGAATTTAAAAAACTTTGTCACAAATAATCCTTATTTTGTTAGCTATTAAAATATGTATTAAAAAATTGCCTTCTGTATGAAGTTGGGTATGAAAAATACAAGAAAGTCATCTATTGGGAAAAAACGCAATTACTTTCCGAACGACCCGACATGTGTCATTTCATTAATTATATGTTTATTGTAATTATTTTCTATTTCGAAGATTTCGGTGTTGTCAAAGTCGAATTTATGTTGTTTTCTAAAGGCTGTTGCACTTATTTTGTTACCGGTTAGACTATGTTTGTGTCCGTATATTCTTTTATGTTGATATTGTTTTGTTTGTCCTACATACGTACCTTCACAAGACTTGACATTTTATTTTGTATATATTTAATGTTTGTTTTTCTTTAGGTGTTTCATGTTTAATGTTGGTACGAAAGGATTTGTTTTTTTTTTTCGGTTTGTGGACTATTTTAAATGTTATGTTTTCTAAAGAGTTTGTTTAGGATTTCTTGAAACTTCTGTTCGTCGTTGTTCATGGTGATATTCTCGGTGTTTTCTGTATTTACAATCTCTATTTTGTTTTTTTCTGTTTTTGAGTGTAAATAGCTTTTCTTTGATATTTTTTTTTTCTATGAAGTAGTTATTTTTTGAGAATATTGTTTTGGTACAATATCTAAAATACTTGATTTAAATATTAATCGATTAAAATCAGAAAACTGCAAAAACTCCTTACCATATCACTATTCATACTTTGTGTACGTGTTTTTACAACTAAGTTGCCATCATTAGCAGATAATCAACCATAGTGTCGCACCTAGATTCGTGGTAAAAGCATAGAAAAATTAAAATAATTGCACACTCGTCCTGTCGAAACCTAAACACACTGATGTGTGCTTTGCCAAACCCAAAATCCACCTGAGACACTGTGGTTAATAATTTACTATACTACGTATACAGAGTACGAACATTGATATGGTAAGGGATCGTTTACCTTTTTGGCATTTTTCTGATTACTCTAAAAATACACTTAAATTTAACTTGGATGCTTGGTGTATCTTTTAACGACTATGCAGTTTATCGCGGATTTGTGTTGTTTTCTTTTGGGGTACAAAAGAGAAAGGAGGTGTTTCATTAGTTAAGATGACATTGTCGAATTGTATTGTAAATTCTTTGGCGCCCGGACTAATCTTTTGTTAATGCATTTGTCATTAAGAATCATTAGTGTTAAAACTTCTTTATAATATGTGCACTTTATTTTTGTAGTTGTGTTTATATATTTTATATTCTCTTATTAAAAACAAAGCACTGCATTCCATTCACACAGTTGACACTTTTTCGTATTCATTAAAGACGTATATTAAAATTTAATTTGGTCTACAATTCATTAACCAATTGAAGTAGTGATGGTAGTTTTAAACAATATTTAGTTTTCCAATTTATAGACAAAAATATGTTTTATAGACAAAAATATTATATAAGTACATGAAGTACTTATATAATTCTTGTGAACTTAAAAATACAGTTAATTTAAAGACCGTATCATTGTATGGAAAAGTTCTATTACATAGCAGTAATATTTCATATGTTTTCACATCTGACTATAAGTAATATAAAATAAAATATAATATACGAGGATGCAATGATAAATATCTGTGTTTAGGAATACAATACAATTGTTTTGCATTTAAATTTATTTTAAGACATAATCTCCTTGCAGTTCTGTACACTCAATCTTCCAATTTTTTTGAGCCATTCAAATAATAATATTTGTCGAACTTTGCAAAATAGGCCTCTGTCATGACACTTTTTTCAATGTTGGAGAAAGAAAGATGTCACAGGAGACCAAATCTGATGAATATGGTGGATAAGGCACCAATTCTTATGGTAGAGAATTTCTTTCTTTGGGAGATGTTCTCTTGACTTCAGTATCGAATCGGTAAATTCTTTGGCGCTCGGATTTATTAATGTATTTCTCGTTAAGAAGCATTTGTGTTAAAATTTCTTAATAGTACAGGGTGTTTCAAATTTCGCGTTTTTTTAAAGAATAAATAAAACACATAATTTGCATTCACTTTCAAAAACCTTTCATTTGTAATTGGAGTATCAGTTACGACATTTATATGCGATAAATATTATCTGCCAAATGGCCTCCTCTTGCAGCTCCACAGACGTCCTCTCTTTTGTTAAAATTTCCAAATGACATTTTGACATAATTGAGGATCTATCTAACCAATGACACGAACAATTTCATCTTTCAAAGAAGGAATTGATTGTGTATTGTTTTTAGAAACCTGACTTTTCACATAACTCCAAAAAAATAGTCTAACAGTGTTAAATCACAAGATCTTGGTAGCCAATTAACATCACCGTTTCTTAAAATTACACGTCCAGGAAATTTTTCGCTCAATAAGTCAATTGATTCGTGTGCAAAGTGAGATGTAACACTATACTGTTAAAACCACATACCCTCTAGATCAATTTTCATTCATTCAGGTTAAAATCCGACGATATCGATCACCACTGACAGTTACAGCTTCACCAGCAGCATTTTCAAAGAAGTAAGGTCCAATTACACTACCTGATCATAATGCACACCAAACACTAACTCCTTTAGGATGCATAGACTTCTCAATAATTCGTGGATTTTCCTCACTCCAGACACGGCAATTTTGTTTATTAATATAGCCACTAAGTTCAAAATGTGTCTAATCGGAAAACATTATTTTTTGAGAAAAATTAGCTGGTTGTTCATTGATGAAATTTACAAATGAACTACGTTCTAAACGATCTAATGGCTTCAGTTCCTGTGTTAGTTGAACCTTATATGCCTTCAGAGCTAAATTCTTGTGTAAAATACGCCATGTTGTTGATCCACTAAGTCCAAGTTGTTGTGAACGTCGCCTAATGGACATTTCAGGATCTTCAGCAACACTTTCACGAACCGAACCAATATTTTCTTGTGAACGACCACTACAACTGTATTTTTCACTTTCTTGATCTTCCACGGAACCGGTCTCTTGAAATTTTTTAACAATTCGACCAATAGTGCTTTCAGGTGGACGATTACGTAAACCATAAAATTCACGTAATTTTCTAAAAACTCTTTTCACTGAACGCTGATTTTCATAAAATAATTCAACAATTTGAACGCGTTATTGTACCGTGTACAAAACCACTTTTATAAATGTCATACACCACACTTTTTAAATGTCCACATACCCAGACAAATTCAGTGCGCTATCTATATTTTATTTATTCTTAAAAAAAACCGCGCATTTTGAAACACCCTTTATTTACACTTTATTTTTGTTGTTGTGTTTATATCTTTTACATTTTTTTATTAAAAACAAAAGAAGTCACAGGACACTAAATCTAACGAATATGGTGGACGAGGCAATAATTCTTATGGTAGAGAATTTTTTTCTTCGGGAGGTGGGGGTCTTTTTCACTGTACTTAAGTGTCGAATCGATTCAATAAGTCAGCATTGCACCGTGATTGGCCCTTCCTTCTCTAAATAATCAATTAAGAGTATGCTTTGCAAATCCTAAAATATCGTCGCCATAACTTTTCCGGCTGATGAAATCGTCTTCATCTTCTTTGTTGCACCTTCGCCGGGCAAAACCCATTATGGCGACCAACTTTTGATTTCTGACGTGGAGTAGTTTATCTACAGTCACATTATGCAGAAACTAACTGGTATTGCCCTTAAATATGTCCAAACATTGCTTTGAAATTATCAAGCGATTTCGTTTTTGATCAATCGTCAGCAGACGCGGTACAAACTTCTCCGATATTTTCCCATACTCAGTTTTTAGTGAAAGATATTTTACACACATTCAGTTGAGATGTTTACCATATTAACAATCTCTCTAATTTTCATCCGGCGGTATTCTAACATCATATCATGAACTTTATTGTCAATATCGTCCGGAGTCATATAAATGGGACGATTATGTGTCTGATGGTAGTTTCAACAGCTCTCAAAACAACACTACTTGATGAATCTCCGCAATTTTCACAGACGACAACTAAAGGATAGTACTCACAATCGATAATGCAAATTTTGACACGAAGTGCCATCTGCCTCCAAACACAAGTACTTCTCAAACTATTCATGTAATACAACTTATATTTGAAAACTAATCAATATTTATTAATCCAGAATTTAAATATTTTTATATGAAGTCATCGTTTAATAATCTTGCTTTAACAGCATAGACTTGTAAAGTAATATTTTTTATTTTAACAGATTTTAAAATTATGATATATTCCTTTTATAATGTAGATTATAAAACTTTAAAGCGGTAGATATATTACAAAGTTTCCTTCACAAAAATTCTAATATTTAGCAAACATTATAAAAATAAAGGAAACTGATTTTGATTAAAAATAATTGCTGGTACTATTTAATAATAGTATAACTTTTCATTGCAAATTACCTCAAAATTATTTTCTTTTTGTATCCAATAATTATTTTACGGGAAGCGATACTCAAAATAAAACAAACGAGTTAGAGCATTAAGTTTTTTATTTTTTCTGCTGTCAGTCTGATAGCAGATTCCGAAGAAGCTGGTAGTATGGACAGCGAGACATCGATTAAAACCCAGCGAAACCCATAAGAGACGCCGGTCGTGAAAACTTACGAAACTTTTTTAGTCCATATTCTTTCAATCTAACCAACCCAGTCTCACCAACCACCCTGAAGTACAATTATGTCATTTTTGTAATGATTTTTCTCAAAATAGTCAAAATATTCTGTTGCTATAATCCTTTCTCTATTCAACAGACATATTTTTCCTGTACGAAGTTTGAGTTTGGAGAATAAGTTGGCGGTAAATGTGACGAATACGAGGGTAGCCGTTTATATTTCAAGAATAGCAACCAAAAAAAAAAATTTTTTGTTATTGAAAATAGTTTTATTGCTTTTGAAAATATTCTCCTTGAAAATTAATGCACTTTTGCATTCGTTTAAACCAAACCGAAAAGCATTGCTGCCACTGTGAAGGCGATATCTCTAAAATATGAGCTTTGAATGCCTCAACTGCCTCTTCCGGCGTAGAAAACCGTTGATCACGAAGTTTATTCTTCACGTGTGGGAACCGAAAGATATCACAGGATCAGGGCTGTAAGGCGGATCAATTCAATGTTTTGCCCGGTCAAATATTCAATTGTTTAAACCGACCTGTGAGAGCTCGCATTGTCATGGTGGAGAATGATCTGTCGTTTTCTGTGTGTTTTCCTTATTTCTTCAAAAACTTTTGGCAAATAAATAGTCGTGTACCACTCGAAACTGACCGATCTACAACTCTCTAAAGGCACGGTGGCAACGTGACCGGTTTTTCCGAAAAAGCAAGCGACCATTTGTTTTGATGTGCTTCGAGCACGAACAACTTTTGTTGGTTTTGGCTCAACTTGGAATACCTACACAGTCGACTGTTGCTTACTATCGGGCTCATACATATAGATCCAAATTCATCACCTGTGACGATTTTAAAATGTCTTGGCTTATTTCGAGAAAGGCCTAATGGTGAAACTGCCATTTGGTTTCAAGAAGCATAGTGGCATCGAAAACATTTGTCCTGTATATTTATCTATATGTTGTTTAATATTCTTCCTAATATTTAATGCTTTTCTAAATCTCCCTGCGTCCAAATATTTAAATATTCATTGAACGTTAAAAACGTACTCCATTGTCTTCATATTTTAAATGGGTAGTTCATTAGGGATTTTTGTATTTGTGCAATAAAAGGACACCCTTTTCAGTTTAACATCATGCATAAACTAAACTATTTCGTCTAAATTATAATTAGGTATTGATTTTATTATTTCATGACGTTATAGAAATTATATTTTAATATTAAATATTGTACGCGGCGAATAACGAATCCTACTTACAAATGAGTGAAAGTATACATGTCTAATAATAATGTATTATTTAATTTATGCATAAAGATATAAATTTTCCTAAAAGCCAGTTGCTAAACAAAGAATATGTACATCATAAACACACTTTTATGAAAAAGAATTTATCGATATGTATTTTTGAAATTAATATCGTTTGCTAAAGCCACAATTGAATCTGCAAAAGAAAAAAAATTGATATTTTTGTATAATAATTATCATTATTTGGTTGAATAATGTTCACGTTATAAAAAGAGAATTTTATTCACATTTCATTGTAAAAATAATGTGTTCTTGGAAAATATGCTCGCATATTGGTATTTAAATTAAAATTTATGAATTTGACATACAAATAACTCTAATACCACACGAACGACAGATTTTCCAATACATCAACGATGTCTAACATTCCTACATACATATTTCCCAGTCATTCTCTCTAATAACGCTCTTCGTCATTGTTTCAGGATGACAACGGAAACGCTAAGATTCGCGCTGGTGGCGCTGTCACTGGTGGCATTAACTTGCCTGGCTTCGGACTCCAAATCCGCTACAGATCAATACCTGGTTCGTCACGATCCGTCCCATCCGTTTCGTCCTTTAGACGAAGCGCTTAAAGCACTAAAATCACGTCACCGCTTCGGTTTAAAACAGAAGAAATCCCAAGATGAATATACACTGAACAATGATATAGTGTCCGATCTACAAGTGGGTTGCGGCGATGGACAGTTAGTTGAAGCGACTACTCCAAAACCGGCCATACCCGAACACAAAAAAGTTTTCGCTAGGAAAGAGCGTAGGAAACGTGACGCGAACAAAAGAAAATCGAGAGATTATTTTGGTTACACAATATATACTCCATCATCTATTAGTTATTCTATTTGGAAACCGCAGCCTCACCAAACATCGAGACCTTATTTCATACCAATTTGGGGATCGCACGGTCGTCTTCCCATCTATTTTCCACCTCAACCGGTGTATGTAAATCCTGGATTTCCATTGGATAATCCTCCAAGAAAAGAATACCTTCCACCTCCAACGCCACCTCCAACGCAGCTCACACCAACTGAATCTACTATCACAATAGAAGACCGTTTTATTGAACCTGTGTGGGGAAGTCGCCCGGCGGAATCAAGTCCGAGCTTAAGACCGATTGGTACAACTACAACCTCAACTTTTCCACCGCTAATTCATAATATAAATCCAGAATCTGGTGTAGCGGCAGTGACTTCAACAACTGTTTCACCCGCTTATTTTGAGTCTGCCGCTAGCGAATTTATTCCAAATAATGATTTTCAACCAGCTCCGTCGACACCTAGATCCACCACACTTAGTCCGTGCGGCTGGGCTATCATAAGCTGCTGTTCCGCCGGAAGTTCTACCAACGTAAAAAACAGTTGCTTCGAACGCATGGGGTGCCCAGGTCCTTTTTGGGACGAAGGTCCTTGCAATAGTGCACTCGCAAAAGAAGCTGTCAAAATGGCTCTAAATTACTATGAAAATCGTATGAATTGAGTTCCCAAAACTTCTTCGATGCGGAAGTCTTAGTTTTCCGGTGATAGATTCACGTTTAAGTGAAAATTTAAAGATGCGGAGAACTAGAGTGTGAGCGACACTCATTTTTTCCTTCTTTTTTCTCGAATACGGACTGCAAAATCGATGCGATCTTAAACGTGTGCTACGTATGTGCTGCTAGGACATATTTATTGTGTGATATGTGATGAGTTGTTATGGAACTTTTTTTCAGACAGTAGTATTTATAATATAAGCGCCACGAGAGATAAAATTTACGCTTAATTGTTTTTATATTTACATTTTGTGTTAGTAAAACATATAAGGAAACCTCGCTTTTGAATCTTTACATGTTTCGAATTATGAGATACAATTGCTGGCTATAATTGTGTCTCTGTATTTATAATAGATATTTCTTTTAGGAATAATAAATAAAATTGTATATAGACAGGCTATCTTTTTTACCCGAAATATTAGCATCGTCGTTTATTTTGTAGTACAGTCTTGTGCAAATTAATGGAATCAAACAAAATATAACTAAAAAACAGTTAATTTGTCATATAATCACGATGAGATGGTATAAAATTATAAATTACTAGTAATTTAATAAGAGATCTGCCCTCTTTTGGCTGCGATGACAGCCTGAACTCTTTTCAGCATGGAATCTATTAATTTTTGATAGTTTTCCTTTATTTTCTCGTCCCGAAACCACACCTGAATTACTGCTTCTATCAATTTTGTCCATTTTATGTAACTCGCAGATTTTCAATTAGGTTTAAGTCTGGAGAATTGTCAGGCCAGTCGAGGAGAGTTATTCCTTTTTCCTTAAAATATTTGACCAAGACCTTCGATTTGTGTCATGGAGCTGAGTCCTGTTGGAAAATTGCACCTCCGTTTGGCTCACATTTCTTTAGATCTTTTCCCAAATACTTATTCAGTAGCTCTTTATATTTCTGGCTGTTCATCATGCCTTCTATAGGCACCAGTGATCCAGTCCCCATGTACGAAAAACATCCCCAAAACATCTTCTTTACAGGATGTTTGACAGTCTGATCGATATGAGCTGCAGTGAGTTTTTCATCTCCACCTTTTCTCACGAATTTTGATCGCTGCCCCTGCACCAAAAAAATGGAACACGTCTGAGAACAACACCTTTCTCCAGTCTTCCTCATTCCATCCGGCTGTGGTCGAATGGCTCTTCTTCCAGACTCTGAAAGTCATGCACTTTCACTCCAGCGTCGGCTAAGTCTTTTTATAGTTCAAAACTAGTTTTTTTTGGGTTCAGCTTGCTATTTCTGACCAAAAAAGTGACATCCTGGGGTGTCATCTTCCTCTTTCTCCCACATTTTCCCGCTCGTTTCATTTCAACTATTCCGGTAGTCTTTTTTTGCTTTAGGATCTTGCTTACTGCTCCTTGACTAATATCACATTCCTGAGCAATATCTCTCTGTGTCATTGAAGTATACTCACTTATTGTCACAATCTTCTCACGTTTCCTGGGCGTGATATCCAATTGCGAACAATCGGTAAAGCATAATATAAATCAAATTTTGAACTTTGAAAGAGTATATGTGAACAAACTCTCTAAATCGCACTGAATAACTGTGTAATGTGTTCCCAGTGATATAGGTTATGTTTTTTGACATAAAACTACTGTCAGAACTGACCTAACAATGTTGCCACATGCGGAAAACTAAAAAAATAATCATGATTCCATTAATTTGCACAATACTGTACGTATAAGTTTATTAAATAATTTACTAATGTGACCACAATAAGAACGATAGACGCAAGATTTTACTATCACTGTATATTTATACGATATTTACTATTTTATGAATCAAATAAACTAAATACTGATGTTTACTTTCGTGCTATTTTGAAAGCATTGACCGTTTTTTCTCGAAGTTACTCATGTTTCTTTATTTAATTACTTATTTACTTGTAGAGCGGTCACATTTGTCAGAGCGCCAGGTTCTAGTGCATTTACATACCGGGTGCTCTAAGATGTAATTGCTACAGCCTAAGTGCGTGTTACTGAAGCAATTTTAAGCTATGATTATCTAATGAACATATGTCCAAAACTCTATCGTGACTGAGCTATAAGCATTTGAAGTTTCACATAACCCTACTAATGTAGGTATTACGTACCGCTGTTGATTTCGTTGTTGTTAAAAAGTAGAGGTGCCTATGATTCATCAGTTATTATTTTTTTTGAAAGTAATTGTCAATTAAGCTAGTTTAGAGCGCTTATTTTTTCGTGTTATATCAAAATACTTTTAAAAATATGTTAATGTTTTCGAATGAAGAATACGCCAATATATACTTTATGAATTGTGCAAACGTCCTTTGCCTTTTTCGCAATACTCCATAAAGTTTCTACCTATTGTTTAGACCAGTTTTGCCCGAGGTGTGTAGTTATATATTGAAGTTTCTGTAGTTGCAGGGCGACACAAAAATTTAGCAGCTTTGTTTAAGTAAAACTTCAAACACTCATTATTTGAAACATGCTACCAATCGCGACAGAACAAGAGAGCATTTGAGATCTGTATAATGTCCACCAGCTTCCCCATCTTGATAAGATTGCCGTTTAGTAGTGTGTAAAGTACTTTTCCTTTCTTCCTTTTGGTCCTTATTTGTAATGGAAATGGACGAGCGGTAGTTGAATATCGTCGGCGATTTCCTACTCGTAAAGTGCCTTGACGAACAGTGTTTACCAATGTCCATGTTTAAGAGTAATAGACAAGCTTCCGGCAGTTACTTCTGAACGTCCCAACAAGAATTTGCTCAAGAAGAAGCTATATTTAATATGGTGGACGCTCAATTTTCGAGTAGTGTCCGATGAATATCCAACAGCCTACTAATATAGGCTGCATAAGAGTATGGACAACTTTACACAATTTCGGCTTGTACCCGTACCACATCTTACCTGTACAAGCTTTAAATCCTGATGACTACGCATCAAGACTTGAATTCAGTCACTTGTTTAACACTTGAATTTAGTCACTAGTTTGTAAGAAACCGAGGGTTATGTCGAAAAATTTAGCTATTTAGCTTAGTTTAATGATGAAGCCTCCTTTACCAGAAACGGCATCAATAACACCAGACATTCACATTGTTGGGTTTTTGAAAATCCACGGCCAACTAGGGAATCCCATTTTTTAAATAGATTTTCGGCGAATGTTTGGTGTGATATTATTGACGACCGTCTTATTGATCCATTTATAATCGAAGAACGTCTCACGTTAATTCGTTATTTACGTTTCCTAGAAAATGACCCTATAACATTACTGGATGACGTTCCTTTTAATGTAACAAATTTGGATACAGTACGATGGTGTGTCTCTGCATTTTGGTAGACAAGTAACAGATTTTTCTTAATTAGAATTATTCGAAGTGGTAGATTGGAAGAGGTTTAGTGGTTGTCCGGCCGCTAAGGTCGTCAAACTTAAATCTTCTAGATTGTTTTTTATGAGAAGGGCTGAAAAATTTGATTTATGCAGAACAATTTGGAAACAGAGAACAACTTGTTAGAACTATGCATGTCGCAGAAACTATTCGTGTTAACAGAACAATCTCTTCAATTTTAAGAAGAGCTACACTATGTATACAGCAATTTGGTGGACATTTTGAACAATTAAAGTAATTTCATTGAGATTTTTCTTTGTAAATAGAAGTACATAATACCTACATTAATATGGTTGTCTAAAGCTACAAATGCTTGTAGCTCAGTTACGATAGAGTTTTGAGAATAAGTTACTTCTGTGGCATATCCTCAAGTAGGGTCAATTACGTCATGAGACACTTAGTACAAGGTCACTAACTGAAATTGTTCGTTAAATGTATTGGCAACACTACGAATATCTAATAAATCTTGCAATGGCGATATAGGATGAGTAAAATTTCAAAATCCTAGCATCACGATTCAAAAAGATATTTGTAATGCATTTTTGCAACAATATTTTTGTTAACATTACTTGTGAATACATTTCAAAACTCTAAAGTTCGGCAAGGCCTGTAAATTTAATTAAACGTAACCTCTATATTGATGCAGTGTCCACAATTCAGGTATATAACACAGTACATGGTCTAAGGTCATCTAATTTTGTTAGCGTGAATAGCATCACAACCAATATATTAAAACGACCTATAAAATTTATTATATATAGCTGATGGAGTCTATATAATATATATATATATATATATATATATATATATATATATATATATATAGCCGATAGAATCTTTCCCAGTACCTTGAAAGAAGGCAGGAGTTATTCCAGTTATTCCAATTTCCCAATTTCTCTGTTATCGGTTACTTCGTAGGTATTGAAAAAATTATAAGCTTAAAATGTACAGAATTCTTAAAGAAGTACAATATCCTGGAAGCTGCGCAACATGATTTTATGAGGAACAAATCCACAAAAGCAGTTGACTTACACCTTAATTAATGTATTTTATATGCTACACAAGTATTATAAATGTATTTCCGTCTTTATGGACCTTAGTAAAGCTTTTGATGTAGTTGACGATTCTAGGAGGATAGTTTGACAAGTAGTGAGAATGACACATAGGTGGCGCTCTAATTGGTAAAACAAATACACTGTAATTTAGGTTGCCTATTTATGTGTTTACATTTCGATATTTAGATAAATCGGTTGATTAGTTTATTTTTGACAGCTGATTGAAAAAGAAGCAACACGTATCGTGCGGTGATTAAATACTTCGTAATTAAGGGTATGAAAGCTACCGAAATAAAAGATGAGTTACGGAAAACATTAGGAGAATCTGCTCCATCATCCGCCACAATAAGTAGATGGGTAAATGAATTTAAACGTGGTAGAACAAGCTGTGTTGATGAAGCGCGCTCTGGAGCACCCAAAATCGTGACTTCTAAGGAATTGATTATAAAAATCCATAATATTATTACACAAGATCGACGATTCAAAATGAGAGAGATAGCGGAAATGGTAAACATTTCAACAGAACGCGTACACCACATTTTAACGAAAGAATTGTGCCTTTCCAAGCTTTCGGCAAGATGGGTGCCGCGATTACTTACGACTGATCAAAAGTTCACTCGTTTGCGCATTTCCAATGAGTGTTTGGACCTTTATAAGCGGAATCCAGTTAATTTTTGTAGGCGATTTGTTACTTGCGATGAAACTTGGATACATTACAGTACACCCGAAACTAAACAACAGTCGAAACAATGGTTAGAACGTGGTTCTGCACCTCCAAAGGAAGCGAAAACCACTTTATCGGCAAACAATGTGATGGCATCAATTTTTTGGGATTCAAAGGGCATTTTACTCATTGATTAACTTCAGAAAGGTGCCACAATAAACGGACAATATTATGCAGAACCTCTACAAACATTAAATGTCGAGATTCGTGCTAAACGGCCAGGAATGGCAAAGAAAAAGATTCTGTTTCACCAAGACAACGCTTCCTCGCATACCGGCACAGTTGTGATGTCCAAAATTCACGAGTTGCATTTCCAATTAGTACCGCATGCGCCTTATTCGCCGGATCTAGCCCATTCCGTCTTCCACCTTTTTCCAAAATTGAAAACGGCACTAGGTGGGAAGAAGTTTCCGTCTAACGGCGAGCTTATCGTCTTCGTAAATGAGTATTTTGCAAGCCTTCCGGAATCGCATTTTAGAGATGGCATAAGGACATTGGAGCACCGTTGGAATAAATGTATTACTCTTTTAGGAGAATATATTGAAAAATAAAAAT
Source organism: Dermolepida albohirtum (assembly GCA_031893035.1). Lineage (NCBI taxonomy): Eukaryota > Metazoa > Arthropoda > Insecta > Coleoptera > Scarabaeidae > Dermolepida > Dermolepida albohirtum. The sequence goes on along the minus strand of JAVIWB010004405.1, from coordinate 37,163 downwards.
TATTTTGTATTTAAAAAATTCGTTTTTCTTTTCCATTCTCACTACTTGTCAAACTATCCTTGTATTCTATTGTCAAAACTGTATTCTTGTGGTATTCGCGGAATAACATGATCGAGGATCATATCTGGCCGAACGGAAGCAGATGGTTGACATTCATTATCGGGGTCGATAATAAAGCCGCTATCATTTATTATTTATATTAATGATTTGCCGAAAATAACGTCTGCTAGTAATATTATCTTATACGCTGATGATGTTGCTGTTTATCTGCTTCTGTATTTCGCAAGACCACTATTATGGATTGCGTAGTAATGCTCGAGAAATTTCTGAATTTTTTTAATATGCATACGAGGTGTCGCAATTAAATAATGAGAGCGATGTGAGAAATGTTATTTATTGCAAATTAATTTATATTTATCTTTTATCCCTTTCAACATACTCTCCTCCCCTATGTATACACCGCTGTATACGTGTCTTCCATTGTTCATCAGTTGTCAGACTCTTCAACAACTCTCCGTTTTTTGCTTTTACATGTTCGACAGACTGAAAATGTATTTTTCACTTTTGGGAACAGGTAGAAGTCACATGATGCGAGATCTAGCGAATACAGAGGTTGATGAAGCATAGTAATGCGCTTGTCCGCTAAATACTGCTTCACAGATAGGGCATTGTGAGCTGGTGCGTTGTCCTGGTGCAGAATTCACGGGTCGTTCTTCCAAGAATCCCATCTTTTCTTTTTTACCTTTCCCTCAGCTTGATTAAGAATTATATATAGTATTTCTGATTAACCGTTTGGCCCTCAGGCGCCCAGTCAATCATGACAACACCCTTGATATCGAAGAAAACCATCGGCATTGCCTTCAATTTTGACTTGCTCATTCGTGCTGTTTTCTGCTTGGCGACCCGGCGGCTTTCCAATGCATCGATTGACGCTTTGCTTCCCAGTCGTTCTGGAACATCCTAGTTTAATCACATGCGATGATTTTTGTGAGCAAGTCTTGATTCTTCTGTGAGTCGCTCCATGATGTCAGAACAAATGTTCTTCTAATCGTTGTTTTGTTACCGAGTGAGGTTTTTCGGCACCATTTATGCACAAACTTTTGTCATGTTTAAATCACTATGCAAAATTTGTCTTGCTGTTTCTTTGTTAATGTTTACCATATTGGCAATCATCTGAATGCTCAGCTGTCAGTCTTTCAGCACTATTGCATTAATTTTCTGAACGTTCCCTTCAGTTCTTGCAGTCACAGGTCGACCAGGACGTTTATCATCTTCGATCTCTTTCCGACTTTAAGAAAACAGTTTGTGCCATTCAAAAACTCGCGCTCGTGATATAACATTATCACCAAACCTAAACCAAAACCTTCTTTAACATTTGTAAATACTCTTGGCATTTTTTTTTAATTCGACAAGGATTTTCAAGTTAATTCGTTGCTCGGTTTTTATATTAACTATTATCACGGTAATACTAAGTAACAGTCCTCTACAAATAAAACTCGTAAGTAAACTAAAGCAGACACAGAGATGAAACTACGGGTTGTTGCTTGGGAAGTATCAAGGTCATTGATATTCCAATTACAGTCTCGCACATTGCCGCTGCACGATGGAAGGAGCCCAGTCTCGTTATCTAATTGCCATACCTCGTAATCTATCAGAATTTGGACAAAACCAATTTCACTTTACACCTGGCGTTAATGGAATGAACGAACGTTTACTCTTGTGTATCAATAGAAAATCTGTGAAGCAAGTTAAATCGACCTAATTCTTGAGGACATTCATAATTTTTATTTTTCAATATATTCTCCTAAAAAAATACATTTATTCCAACGGTGCTTCAGTGCTCTTATGCGATTACGGAAGGCTTGCAAAATACTCATTTACGAAGATGATAAGCTCGTCGCTAGACGAAAATTTCTTTCCATCTAGTGCCGTTTTCAATTTTGCAAAAAGGTGGAAGTCGGAAGGAGCTAAATCCGGCGAATAAGGCGCATGCGGTACTAATTGGAAATGCAACTCGTGAATTTTGGACATCGCAACTGTGCTGGTATGCGAGGGAGCGTTGTCTTGGTGAAACAGGATCTTTTTCTTTGTCATTCCTGGCCGTTTAGCACGAATCTCAACAATTATCCAAGTTTCATCGCAAGTAACAAATCGCCTACAAAAATCAACCGGATTCCGCGTATAAATGTCCAAAGGTCCAAACACTCAACGGAAATGCACAAACGAGTGAACTTTTGAGCCGCCGTAAGCAATCGCGGCACCCATCTTGCCGAAAGCTTGGAAAGGCCCAATTCTTTCGTTAAAATGTGGTGTACGCGTTCTGTTGAAATGTTTACCATGTCTGCTATCTCTCTCACTTTGAGTCGTCGATCTTGCGTAATAATATTATGGATTTTTATAATCATTTCCTTAGAAGTCACGATTTTGGGTGCTCCAGAGCGCGCTTCATCAATACAGATTGTTCTACCATGTTTAAATTCATTTACTTATTGTGGCGGATGATGGAGCAGATTCACCTAATATACTCTGTTTTTTCCATTTTAACAAAACGACGTGTTGCTTCTTTTTCAATCAGCTGTCAAAAATAAACTAATCAACCGATTTACTAAATATCGGAATGTAAACATACAAATAGGCAACTTAAATTACAGTGCATTTGTTTTACCAATTCGAGCGCCACCTATGTGTCATTCTCACTACTTGTCAAACTATCCTCGTACGAGACAAGGTTGGCATCTCAAGAAGAGTTTCGTCCCGTCCCTATTTCAAGAAACTGAAACTTTTAACGATTATTTACGCTTACATTTATGAAATCTTAATATAACATACGTAAAACAAAATATTTCATTTAAAACGAGTAAATGTTACGAGTATTATCATGATTAAAGTACTCCTAATAATGACTTGCTTTCTATACCGTCACATTGTTTCATTGTATACGAAACATCTCTCTATTATATAGGCATCAAACTTTACACCTGAGCACATAAAAACTGCAATCAATTTGAAATTGTTTGGCGAAATTTTGAAGCAGCACCTAATACAGAACATTTTTTATTATACAGACGTATGTTTGAATGCATAAATCTTTTTGTTCTGCCTTGTTTCTCTGTGGATTGGATACCTTTCCATTTTTATTTCTCTTTCTTTTTCTGGATAGATTTAGGTTCTAATGGTTTCTCTTATATTTCTTTCTCTTATTTTGGTTTGTCATAGTAAGCAATTAAGGTTAATATAACCGCTTTCCACAATAATTTTTTAATATATACAACTTTTTGTGATGGTTTAATTTCGGCGAATCGACGAAATCAGAAGTCACAAATTAGAAGAAAAAATTAAAGATTTAATAATAAATTTAAAGATGTGTGTCCGCTATCAGACAATCGTTTTGATATAAAGCCTATAAAAGAGACACTAGTCGTTAATAATACAGCTGGGACGAGAAGAAATAGACTTATTAAACAAAGGTTTAAAACATTGTTTACACACCTACCGAGGAGGTGATTGCAAGCATTGAAACGTCAATTAAGAATTTAGAATCGAGTTCAAAAAACGTCTTTAGAGAGGCTTGTAAGATTCAAAATAAACAGAGTATACAGCAACACAAACAAAAGTCAGTTAATCATGAATGGAACTCGATTAAAAGTCTCAGGTCGAAAAACTGTTTCTTATTTAGAAGCAGATGAAGGGAACAAATTAGTAATTTTGGACAAAAGCGATTATTTTCAGAGTGAGAAACTTAATTTCAGAAGGTCCATATGTTGAATCGAAGAAAAATCCATTACCAAAAACGATTAGGGATACTAAAGACGCGATAAAAAATTATACAAGGTTAATAACACCGAACAAGAATTATAGATTCAGTGTGGGTAAATTATTGAACCCAAGACTTTTTGCCCGAAAAACTTTAAAGCTTGTCAGCTGCTAATTCAGTAGAATTTATTCAAAAAATTAATGATCATAAATAAGAATACGGGGTAGTTTTAGTGTTATTCGACGTAACGTGATTGTTTCCTTTGGTACCAATTCCAGAAACTTTAAAATATTTAGAATTTATTTATAAAAATAAGAGTTTACCGGAGAAAGTAAATGAATATGTGCAATTAACAACTCTATGTATGTCCTCAAATTGTTTCCAATTCGAAGGTAAGTTCTATGAACAGAAACAGAGAACAGTAATTGCCAATTATCTTTCTCCATTTGTAGCGGACTTATTCGCAAGTACTTTTGAAGCTGAATTTAAACATAATGCTAAATATTTGTTTGGAGTTTGGACCAGGCATATAGAGAGCATTTCCGCGATTTTTAACAAACATAATATAACACGATTTCGTCAAGCAATAAAATCCAAAAATCCCGAGGATTCAATTTACGGTAGAGAAAGAAAACGGTCTTGATATTTTACCTTTATTAGACACCCTAGTATATAGAAATAATTATAGAATAGAAATTGACATTTTCCGAAAAGAAAACTAATGTTACGAGGGTAGCCGTTTATATTTCGAAGTTTGTCATTTTTGACAATATATTTACTTTGACAGTTTTATTATCCAGTCGCTATTTCTATTGTTGACAGTAACTTGAAAATTTTATTTCAGCGAAAAAATGGAATTAACTCGCAAACATTTTCGTCCAATTATTTTTCATAACTTTCGGCGTGGATTATTTCAACAAGAATGCATCGACGAGCTGAATTCTTTATATGGTAATGAAGTGACGAAGAAAACTATGGTATAGTTATAGTTGGTATAGTGAATTCAAACTTGGGCGGCGTTCTTTAGACGATGAATTTCGTGAAGGTCGTCTCACAAATGTTGTTGTATCGGAAAACATTAATGCAGTGTCTGATATAATAAGGCAAGACCGTCATGTGACATACCGTGAGATCGACGCATCTCTAGATATTAGTAACACTATGTGCATAAGATCCTGCGTGAACATTTAGCCGTTAAGAGGCTATGTTAACGTTGGGTACCACATAATTTGATAACCGCTCAAAAAAGGACTCGCGTCGATTGGTGCCAAGAAATGCTCAAAAAATACAATGGCGGTACTTCAAAGAATATTTATGAAGTCGTCACAGGTAATGAATCTTGGATCTATACGTATGAGACATATAGCATAGATAGTAAACAGCAGTAGACTGTGTGGGTATTCCAAGGTGAGCCAAAACCAACAAAAGATGTTCGCGCTCGAAGCACATCAAAACAAATGGTCGCCTGTTTTATCAGAAAAACCGGTCATGTTGCAACCGTGCCTTTAGAAAGTTGTAGAACGGTCAATTCCGAGTGGTACACGACTATTTGCTTTCCAAAAGTTTTTGAAGAAATAAGGAAAACCAACCGAAAACAGCAGATCATTCTCCGCCATGATAATGCGAACTCTCGCAGGTCGATTCAAACAATTGAATATTTGACCGGGCAAAATATTGAATTGATGAGCCATCCGCCGTACAGCCCTGATCTAGCACCCTGTGATTTCTTTTTATTCCCAGACGTGAAGAATAAACTTCGTGATCAACGGTTTTCTACACCGGAAGAAGCAGTTGAGGCAGTCAAAACTTATATTTTGGAGATAACGGCTTCACAGTGGCGGCAATGCTTTTCAAATTGGTTTAAACGAATGCAAAAGTCCATTGATTTTCAAGGAGAATATTTTGAAAAGCCAGAAAACTATTTTAGATAATAAACATTTTTTTTGTTTGCTATTCCCGGAACATAAACGGCTACCCTCATATAATATAATTCTGAGGAAAGGGGTTTTATTTTAGTTAGTGATTAATCTCCATTCGATTCGTTATAGGTTCTGTAATGATTGAGAAATACCAGTTCTACAGATTTCTTACTTATTATTTATTATTCTTTGAATTTCTTCTACAGTTAAAGAAGTGTAAAACATGGAATGGTTTACACCAGTAGGTAATATAGATGATGCTGAAACTGTACCCAAAAAACGATTTGATAATTTAACAGCAACTAGTGACAAAGAGTCTTGAATAAAGTTCAATAATTTTAAGCAGATCTTCCACTAAATTGCCACCGTGCTTTAAACGTATCTCGTGAAGAAAAGTTTGAATTTTCATTTTACTCTGAATCACAACCCTTTATTAGTGTAGCAGTGTATATATTGGTGAAATAAAGCGGTCTGTCGGCACTCGTGTTTCAGAACACGAGCGTTGTACTAGCTTGCTGCGCGTAGCTGGTTCTGCACTTGCCGAGCATAGGCTGGAAACCGGGCACCATATCCAATTTAATTCTACCACGATCCTATCCCGTACTAACCATTACCATGGTCGCAAAATCCGTGAATCTATAGAGATCTCTAAGCACCCCAATAACCTTTACCGTGAGGATGGCTATCCCCTACACAACGTTTGGCAATCCTGCATCTCCAAATAACCCATCCGCAACCGTAACGCTCCATTGACTCATGACCCATTACTCATATATAAACCCGCCCACCATCGACTTACACCAGTTTCAGTGCGACAGACAGTAGCAGTAGTTGAACCCTGAAAATGTCCCATACGAGTGGGTACGAAACGTCAGCAGTTATACCAGTGACGCGGTTCCAGCTCGGAAGCCCAGAAGAAGATACGGCGATATTATTTAAGAATACTGTTAACGAACAACACCTTCGTTGAAATTAAGTTTTATTTAATAAACTCACCACGCGACCATGATTGCAGAAATCTACGTACCAGACTTTATTAGTGCTTTACCAGATATTCGAGTTGAGTAATATTTTTTTCGCTCAGTAGATACCAATCAATTTAATTGTCTATTTTCTTTCATTGTACTGTAAAAATGGAAGTAAGAATTAGTATTTCTTAGAATTTTTATAATTAGTTTTCAAAATGAAAAATATACGTCATAGAAATGAGTCAGTGTGATTTTAAATATAACTAGACGTAGATTTGCTTAATAATTTCTGTCTTTGTTTAAAGATCACGATATTTCTGTCTTTGTCTTAACAACAATTTTATTATTTGAAACTTTCGGCTATTTACACGTCATATACATAATTTAACTTTTTATTCAAAAACGCAAAATATTAAATGCCAGATATTAAGCAACCGGTTATCTCTTAATGGCGTCCATTTGACTATTATAACCAATGTAATATAAAATATCGATTAGTCGATAGGACCGTTAGTTTGTCTATGACTGATCTTCATTCACCTGTTATTCTATCAAAATCTATACGCAATAAATAATCATACGATTATTGTCGAAACTGTTTTATTGATGATTTCCAGAGATCAAAGACGATTTAACCACTGGATTCTCCCATGTATATTTGTATAAATTGTATGGGTCAGATTTTCAATAACCAGTATTGCAGTAGACACAGAACGAGAGATATAAATAGTAAACAAGTTATCGAAGTCGAAGTACGTTCAAACAGCGTATACCAAGGTATGTGAATTACTAAATTAGTTGTATTCGTTGTCGGTAACTGTATATTCATTGTATGATATTTATAATTATTATGCATAATTTTTATTTACAAAATATATTGGAATAATTTCTTATTGAATCTATTATTGTAAAATCGTTGTACTACATGAAGAGCTGCATCTGCTTCATAGAGAAAAGAACTTTTTGGCGCCACCTTACAAAAAAATATTTAACTAGCTTTTTATAAATACCACTGACTTCGACAGACAAAATAGAAAAGAAACATTGAGATGTTTTATTGCTAATTAAATAATAAATAAAATAATGTAATATTTTCTTGCAAAAAAATTCAATAGTACTTATCCCCTCAAAATCATTTACTTGTTTGCCGACATCTCTTATGTAAACAGCTTTATTTTGGACGCTTGGAAACTGGTCCATTCTGGAAGTCAGGTAGTTTCTAAATTAATTTGAACTCCTTTTATAACTAGCTGGTGTTGGTAGGCTTGTGTACATTCTTACAATACAAAGATTTGGAATTATCTTGCAGATCGTATTTCGATTTTCAATTTTGTCAAATGCAGTTTAAAAACTGGTAATATGCGGATTTTGCTGAGTTGTCTATCAATTATGAGTTAATATTCTTATATTAGAGAACTTGTGGAGGTAGTAAAACCTATCTGTTGGTAGTTCAGTTATTTTTAATTTGATTATTTCATAAAGCACTTATAGTTTGTTCATACAAAAACCACTATGCAGTTGCCAACCTTTAAAAATACGAGCAAAGTAATTTTAGAAGTATAACTTCGGGAATCCCGTTATATAGGAATATAAGAACTAGTGAATTTCACGGGTTATAGAAATAAGGTTCAAAATATATACAGATAAAAGGCAAAAGATATTTTAGTGATTCTATAATATATTCAAAAATTTAATTTTAATTTAAAATTAATCAAAAGAAGATAAAAAACCCTTACGTCAATGTTCGTACGCTCTATACGTCTTTCGACAATTAACTTGTTATCGTCAGTAAATTGGTAATCACAGTATTATACCTGAATTCGTGGTAATGCTTATACAGAAAAAATTCCATACGCTCATCTCATAAAACAAACAAATTCACAAGTCACTATCTCTTAGTCTTAAAAACTAAAACTTGTACTAATGTACATACACTATCGCTCATAAGTATTTGTTCACTCGCATTTAACCCGCAAATTGTAACAAAAAACAAAATTGAAATACTAATACGACTGCCTCTTTATTATTTACATATATGAAAAATATATTTTTTTTACATCTAAAATAAATTGTTGTATAATATATTGGGTCTGGGAAAAAGTTCGTGGCGTTTTTCCCGATAGATGGCATTGGTTGCCAATAACTAAAGAACAACAAGTCACAGCGGCACCACCGAGGGCTCGTTTTTTAGATGACCTTCCGAACGTTAGTTTGAGCGTAGAAACATTGTAATCGGTGCAGTGGTTGGAAAGTTATTCGCACTTGAAAATGGAGAAGAATAATGAGAAATTTCGCTATATTCTGCAATATTATTATGATAAGGGGAAGAACGCTGCGCAGGCTTGTGATAAAATTTGTGCTGTGTACGGTGAAGGTACTTTATCGAAATCTGTTGCGCGGAAATGGTTCGCTCGCTTTCGTTCTGGAAATTTCAATGTGAAAGATGAGTCACGCTCCGGTCGTCCAATCACTGAAAAATCTGATGAAATTCTTGAAAAAGTCCAACAAGATAAGCATATCAGCAGTGTCGATATTAGCATGGAGCTAGGCATTGACCACAAAACTGTTTTGAACCATTTACACAAAGCTGGTTACAAAAAAAAGCTTGACGTATGGGTTCCTCATGAGTTGAGCATGAAAAACATGATTGACCGAATTAACATCTGCGATGCGCGGCTGAAACGGAATGAAATCGAGCCGTTTCTGAAACGTTTAATAACCGGAGATGAAAAATGGATTACGTACGATAATCGGAAGCGTAAAAGATCGTGGATAAAGGATGGTGAGCCGTCACAAGCGTTCGCTAAGCCAACATTGACGCCAAAAAAAGTGATGCTGTGTGTATGGTGGGACTGGAGGGGAATCGTCCACTACGAGCTACTTCCAACTGGTCAGACGATTGATTCTCAACTCTACTGTGCACAACTAGAGAGATTACGCCAGGCGATTGAAAGAAAACGGCCCGAATTGATTAATAGGAAAGGTGTTGTCTTCCATCATGACAACGCCCGACCACACACTTCTTTGATGACCCGTCAAAAATTGAGAGAGTTTGGTTGGGAAGTTTTGATGCACCCACCTTACAGTCCGGATATAGCACCCTCTGACTATCATCTGTTTCGATCTCTGCAGAACTCTCTCAATGGAATTAAGTTGGTTTCAAAAGAAGCCTGTGAAAACTACTTGATTCAGTTTTTCGACCAGAAACCACAGAAGTTTTTCACCGATGGGATCATGGATCTACCAAAAAAATGGCGAAACATTGTCGATAATAATGGAGCATATTCGGTGTAAATGAATTCGTCCACGCGCCATGCGGGGACCAGTTGAATTTTACTGAAAAAACGCCACGAACTTTTTCCCAGACCCAATATTTATCTAAATTTTAAACTCGTCTATATGCATTCCTTTATTTCTAATCACTGCAGCACACAATCGAGACATTCTTTCGATTAATTTTCGTAATGTCTCAGATTTTATTTTATTCATGCCTCTTGCAGGTTCTTCCACATATTAACAGCAGATGTAGGGGACGATTTTCTCACCTCTCGGTCAAGTTCTTCTCACAGCAACTCGATGGGATTTAAATCGGGACTCTGGGGAAGCTATTCCATAACTTTTATGGTTACCTCGTTCTCGAATTTCTGCTAATATTTCCGGCATAGTTTGGAAGTGTGTTTCGGGTTTTTATCTTCTTGGAAGATAAAATTCTGACCCGAAATTGTAATTCTAGAGGGGATTGCGTTTGCTTCTAATATGCGCTAATACTGTTCTTTTTTTAGTATACCTTCAATTTTTACGACATCGCTCACATTTGATCCAGAAAAGCAACCCCATATCATGACTGAACTTCCACTGTGCTTAACAGTAGGGGCTATGCATTCTTCCCGGGCACGCTCACCCACTGACCTCCTCACGAAAATACGTGTTCGTGAACCGAAAATTTCGAATTTGGATTCATCGCTCCACAATACTTTATTCCAGTCTTCTATGGTCAAATTTTGGTGATCGCGGGTCCACTTTAAACGTTTTTGCTTGTTTTGCTTGCGTATAAGCAGCTTTCGCATTGCAATTCGTCCATGAAGGCCGGCTTCTTTTAATCGCCGTTTAACTGTGGAAACACTTATAGGTTTTCGACGAACAGCGTTCATTTCTATTGTGATTTCTGGTGCTGTTTTTCGTCTATTTCTCTTACTTGTTACCACCATTGCAAAATTTTCTGCTGAGGTTGTTGCCCTTGGTCTGCCTTTTCGAGTTGTGCTCAACATACTTCGACATTCGCGGTGTTTTTTGATGATATAACCTATGGTAGACTGATTTAATTTAAGCTATTTTATGTTTTATGGTATGCAATTATAAACGATCGTGTTTCTACACTCAGTTCTTTCCATTTAGGCATTTCTAACCGATTGAACTTCTTCGAAACACACGATGTTATCACTATAATTACAACTTTTCTATAAAAACTGTAATGAAACAAGTGTGACCAAATACTTATGAGCGATAGTGTACGTCCACCCAATCACTCACGTGATTTTCATTTTTCACAATAAAGATGCTCTCCCAACTCTTTTATAATGTTGACAATCCACGGTTATACTATGATTATTTTCTAACACATGTTTCGCTAAACTGGATTACTCAGGCCGACTAAATTTACTGTACGAGATATATTCTTTATACTGGCTTCGTTATTGATCGTTTAATTTGATTGATGTTTTTTTTTTAATCACAATCCCTATTGTATTTCATATATCTCGGATTTCTCATTAAACTTGACTTATCTTTCGCGTTTCCTAGAAGGAATTTTATAACGTTTCTGGGCCGGTATGTAACTTGAAATCCTGTATTGTAAAAACCTTCTTGAAATTTTTTATAACACGGTGAAATTGTAAGAATATAAATTGTTTATCGTTTTTGTTATGAAGTGACAAGTGGTATCATGCATTGTCCCTTTTAAGTTTGCTCTTCTAATTAGTCCCATGATTATTTGCAAATTACTGTATCTCTCATGAATGTGGTGGAACGAGTGTACAGAAGTTTTTCGGTGTAAGCGTTTTTTTAATGTATAAGAAATATAACAAAATTAATAATAAATAGGTATTAATACATATTAATATTACAAACTAAGCGACACCCACTACAATATAACAAAGCAATGAGAATCATTAACTTACTATAAATTCTGAAATTAAAAATTTTTTCAACGAGCGTAGTGTTGTAGATATCACTGCGATATCTATTCATATTCCTACATACAGTGTGTATCAGCCAAATGGAATAAATTTGATAATAATTAAATGGAAGGGTGTTCGGAAAAACGCTCGGACACCTCGATTGGGATTTTTAGTTGCGTATTTTTTTAAAAAAAATTTTATATACAGGGTGTGTCATGTAAAAGTGGTCAATACCAACTTTCTTATTTTAAACGCAACACTCTGTCAAATATTAAATTTTTGGATTCTTTAGAAAATTCCAGACATATTTCATGTACAATATCCTATACCTATCTTCAACTGTTTCGGAAATATTAAATGTTTTCAGATTAATTTGAAAAATTTTTGATAATGTAAAAAATAACAAGAAAAACATTAATGTCACTGTAGGAGATGTTCAAAATGTTCGCAGCAAACGTCCTGACAACATCCTAATCTTAAATAAAAATTTTTTCTAACGTTGCTCAACATCTCAGGTGTGACCGATCTAATCGCAACTATTATTTGTCTTCTTAAGTCAGCTAAGTCGAGGGGTTTAGTTTTGTATACTATACTCTTGACATATCTAATGGCGAAGTCTAATGGCGTTAGATCAGGGGATCGTGCTGGCCATTCTATCGATCCTCGCCTACCTATCCACCGATTCGGGAATATTTGGTTGAGGTACTGCCGGACATTAATTTGGTAATGGGGTGGTGCTCCATCTTGCTGGAACCACATCGTATTTGCTGGAACTTGTGGGTTTGCTAGATCAGGATATAAGTTTGTCAAAGCTGGCGCGAGATTATTTTGAAGCAATGCTAAATAATTGTCGCCATTCAAATTTCCATCTATGAAAAAAGGACCTACGATATGATCTCCAACAATTCCTGCCCAAACATTAACCTTCTCAGGGTATTGCGTATGTTCTTCCCTCATCCAGTGAGGATTTGCCCTAGACCAATAGCGGCAAATTTGACGATTAGCATGACCGTGAAGCGTAAAGGTACACTCATCAGAAAATAAAATATGTTCTAATCGGATCACATTGTTATCTAACATTGTCATCATTTGTTCACAAAAATACGTTCTCCTATCAAAGTCGTCTTCCATGAGCTCCTGAGTTGGTATAATTTTATAGGGCTGCATTTTATTTTCTTTTAATGTGCGAGTAATCGATGAATGGCAAACATCGAACATTGACGCTGCTTGTCTACTAGAAGTATGCGGGTTTTCTTCAAACTCAAGCACAATATCCAGTTTGGTATCATTACTTACTGCATTCGCAGCTGCTTTTTTTATTTGCTTTACATGTCCAAACTCGCGAAACTGCTTTTCTATTTTACTAATTGTTCCTTAGGATATAGGCGGCAAATTTGGAAATTTCTCATGAAATAAGTGAGCAACTTTCATTTGTGTCCGTGTGTTATCTCCATAACCAATCATCTGCAGAATTGTTATTTTGTGCATTTCTATTAAATGAACCATTTTGCTGAAATGTAGTTAACGAAATTCAAACAGTTATGACACTGACAACACTATGACACTGACAACACTTTGCTAAGGCAAGGTATTTTCAAACGAAGTACAATTAAAGATTTTCACTTAATAGTTCGGTAAACAAACTATTATGTGAAAATCTTATTGTAATTGTAAACAAAATTATTAATCTGAAAACATTTAATATTTCCGAAACAGTCGAAGATAGGTATAGGACATTGTACATGAAATATGTCTGCAATTTTCTAAGGAATCCAAAAATTTAATATTTGCACCTAAAAATCCCAATCGACGTGTTCGAGCGTTTTTTCAAACACCCTTCCATTTAATTATTATCGAATTTATTCCATTTGAGTGATACACACTGTATATATATATATATATATATATATATATACAATATATAAAAGGTGAGTGTGGGTGATGAGTGGTAGTCGTAACTGGTTTATGAAAAAGTCTTTGACCTTTAGTATACAACCTGGGAACATGGAAACCAAACAATTGTTGTTTATTCGGAGTATGCAAAATATTACTGACCAATTTATAAACAAAACTAATCGAGATATAATCCTACGGTTATATGGGGAGAATTTGTGATTGATGCAATTACCACATCGACATATTTAGCATTATTATTAACATTTCTTAACGCCAAAACTGCGACAACTTACTACTGTCACATGCAAATGCTTATTCTAGACTGCTGAGTATTTGTCAACTATTTTAGTTGTGTCTCTGTAACTATTAAGAATTATACATACCAGGTGTAGCGAAAAGTTATTACCGGTATTTCTAACAGATGTCGCTAGACTTAAGTATGCAATGTTATGATTTGATACATATGTCATTTTATTCTTTGACATTAAGCTTCAAAGCCGTACATGTTATATTTTGCGAAAGTAACACCGTCATTGATTTATATCTCTGAAAATGTCGAGTTTCGTGTCTGAAAAAGTGCATTTGCAGCACGAATTAGTTTTCTTATTTAATTAAAAGATAAAAGCCGCTGAAAGTCATCGTTTACTAGTAGAAACTTACGATGAGCATGCTCCAACCATAAAAACATGTGAGGCGTGGTTTAGACAATTCAAAAGTGGTGATTTCGATGTGCAAGACAAAGGACGTTCTGGTAGACCGAAAAAGTTTATAGATGCGAAACTGCAGGAGTTATTAGATAAAGACCCAACCCAAACTCAAAAACAATTGGCAGAAGCGTTAAATGTGACCCAAGAAATGATTAGCGATCGATTACGAGCAATGGGAAAAATCGACAAGGTGGGAAAATGGATACCACATCAATTGGCAGGCAAATGGAAAATTGAAAAATCGAAAAATCTTCTGTGAAATGCTGCTTCAAAGGCATGATAAGAAGTTATTTCTGCATCGAATAATGACGAGCGATGAAAAGTGGATTTCTTTCGAAAACCCTAAGTGCGAAGTATCATGGTTATCACTTGGCGAAGCCGGCCCATCAACTCCAAGGTCAAATCGTTTTGGTCGCCAAAAAATGCTCTGCGTTTAGTGGGACTAGACTGGCAGGGTGTACTAACTGTTAGAACCTCGTGAAACAGTTGATACTAATCGCTACCGACTACAAATTATCAATTTGAATCATGCATTGGTAGAAATCCAGAATAGGTCCGAAGATACGGGAAAGTGATTTTACAGCACAATAAGCGCCGTATCATATCGCACTCGCGGTACACTTCAGACCTTGCCCCATCCGACTATCACCTTTTCGCATCAATGGGATACGCGCAGAGCAGCACTTCGACAATTTCGAAGTAGAGAATGGCTCGATGAAAGCTAAAAGGATAAACAGTTTTTTTGGGATGGCATCCATAAATTGCCTGAAAGATGGGCAAGATGTGTAGAATCAAATGGCCAATACTTTGAATAAACAAATTTTTCCATTTTCTTGAAAATTATGTAGCTTTTTTACGAATAAACCGGTAATGACTTTCCGGTACACTCTTCCATAGAAAACAATCTGAATTTAAATCATTTGTAACAACCAATTCAAAAGCTAGCTTTTGAATCACGCGATGACCACAAATTGATTACGCATTTTGTCTCTTAAGTGAACAAAAGGTATAGAGATTGATCTTATATGAAAGGGTTTACACTGTAGCATAATTAACCGCCTAATTCCGAGCCTTCTCTCTGGCTATCGCTCGAGGTAAATATTCCGCTTGTCCCCATCCTAGATCCGCTCCTGGGTGTATGTATAAATTACACAGGATAAGCTTTTTACAAGAATTTTACGCTACAGAAATCTAACTTCTCAGAAAACGACATTACATAAAAGAATGAATATTTTTAATATTTTCTATATATTAAACAAGTTTTAAATAGTTTAGTAAGTTAAAAAGTATTACTTACATATGTGTGTACATAAATTCAATAGCAGGTGAATATAAAATACAGAATAGGGAAAAAATTGTATACTAGGCATTTAAAATTTTCTTTTCAATTACAAATTATATGCTATTCTTTACATTAAGTAGTGATGTAAACTAATAAATAACAATAACAAACTGGATTTTCCAACATTATTATCCAAGGCATGAAGAATGCAGAACCTGTTTCTGTACTATATATATTATCCTACCCTATGTTCATTCTCTAAACCAATTTTAATCCACTATAATTTTACATTTTACATGCATTAATTTATAAATTTGCATTTAATAATATATTATTAATTATATTAAATTATAAGTAAAAGAATACGAGAGAGGTTCGATAAGTCCTCGCGATATCAATAGACGACGCTTATAGTACAATATAAATGTCATTTTTTGCTTTTAATATGCCTCATATAGAACGTACACCAAGTGTCAATTGACAATCATTTGAGTCAATTGAGAAATTTGATTAGTAATGTTGTGTTTCGCATATAAAATAATTTAGTTTATATATCATGTTAATAATAAAACATATACGAGGGTAGCTGTTTATATTTCGGAAATAGCAAAAAAAAAAGATTTTTTATTATCGAATATTTTGAAAAGCAATTAAATTATTCCTTTTTAAAATATTCCCTTTGAAAATCAATGGACTTTTGCATCCATTTAAACCAATCCGAAAAGCAATGCTGCCACTGTGAAGGTGGTATCTCCAAACTGTTTATCTACTTTAAGAAAAGAAAGATGTTCAGATATAATACGAGGGTAGCCGTTTATATTTCGGGAATAGCAAACAAAAAAAAATTTTATTATCGAAAATAGTTTAATTGCTTTTCAAAATATTCTCCTTGAAAATCAATGTACTTTTGCATTCGTTTAAACCAATCCGAAAAGCATTGCTGCCACTGTGAAGGTGGTATCCAAAATATGAGTTTTGAATTTCCCAACTGCTTCTTCCGGCGTAGAAAACCGTTGACCACGAAGTTTATTATTAACGTGTGGTAACGAAAAGAAATCATAGGGTGCTAGATCAGGGCTATACGGCGGATGGCTCATCAATTCAATGTTTTGCTCGATCAAATATTTAATTATTTGAACCAACCTGTGAGAGCTCGCATTGTCATGGTGAAGAATGATCTGTCCTTTTCGGTTTCTTTTCCTTATCTCCTCAAAAACTTTTGAGGTTGCAACGTGACCGGTTTTTCCGAAAAAACAGGCGACCATTTGTTTTGATGTGCTTCGAGCACGAACAACTTTTGTTGGTTTTTTCTCATCTTCGAATACCCACACAGTCGACTGCTGTTTACTATCGGGCTCATACGCGTAAATCCAATATTCATCACCTGTGACGACTTTATAAATGTTCTTTGAAGCACCGCCATTGTATTTTTTGTGCATTTCTTGGCACCAATCGACGCGAGTCTTTTTTGAGCGTTTGTCAAATTATGTGGTACCCAACGTGAACATAGCTTCTTAACGGCTAAATGTTCATGCAGGATTTTATGCACGCTGATGTATAAAATCCCCGCACTGAAACAGTTTCAGTGCGACAGACAGTAGCAGTTGTTGAGCCCTGAAGATGTCCCATACGAGTGGGTACGAAACGTCAGCAGTTATACCAGTGACGCGGTTCCAGCTCGGAAGCCCAGAAGCAGATAGTACTACTAAATTGTTTGTACTATCGTTTATGACTATAAAGTTCTCCCCTTGTGTTATTTTCCAGTTGGTACAATCCAGGGCTGCATGTACATCCATCGCACATTGAGGTAAAGATGGATATATTTTTCTTCGGGCGTTGTACACATTTCGTTTAACACATTTTAAGTTTGACACACATATGTTTACTTTACTCATATTCTGAAGTACTTGTCGACAAAGTTTTGAGGGCCTTTGTGAAATATCTTCTGTCGCTTTCCTTTTACAAGCACTATTAGTAATTTTCTTATCAATTTCATTTTCTTTTGACGGATGGTTATGTTCAGAATTTTGCCTTACTATAATTCTGTCACTTCCTTCGCCAACGGTAAAAATATTGGCCCTACATGAAGAACTCTTGGAAGAACACCGCCATTTCCGTTCACCACACTACAGCGAAACTGATTCACAAAAAGTATACGTTTGACAATAAAAAGAAGCACACTAAGGATTTCTCATACACTTTGTGAACTAAGTAACTCTTTGAACTCACAGTATGAACTGAATGCTGTCCGTATATGTTTATATAAATGGAGGAGAGTTTCTTTAAACTTATTAAATTAACAATTAGGTAAATAAAATCCTAAATTTCTAGAAACAATTATGTAATGGAGACCCTGTTAGCGTGTATATTAATTATTAATTCTTACCCTACTTAATTACATAAATGTTTTTAATTTTAATCTCTATAATCCTTCGGCCCAACTTATATACTAAGAATGTTACCTGACTAATCTTCGAGGATTAAATAATGACCATTGGCCCAAATTACAATCGCCCTTCTAAACTACTCTATACTTTAATTTGAATCAGTGGTTTCTTTGGAGAAGATTATTTAGGAACGCAACAGATTATTAAAAGAAATAAGAAAGTTTTTTTTTCTGAAAAGTTGTTTTTTTTAAATATTTGTAAAAACTTATAGAACCTCCCTCGTACTTTTAAAACTCATCACGTGCTTACGTTATATGATTTTTTTAAAAAAATTCGCACTATTATATTATTCTGAATTAATATTTAGAATGTTTTGAAATAGCAGGTAAAAAACGGATACTTATTGACAGGTGTTTTTATACCTGTGACGCGGTCGTCTAAGTGGTTTAACAGAAGCAGTTTTCATTTAAAATAAATGTACTAAAAAACGCAAAAATGATTCGGAAAAATATGTTTATTAGTTAACTAAAGGATGCTATAAAATGGAAAGGAATTAAGAAAAAAAAACTAGTAAATACCAATACATTATGTTTCTATTTATAAATGCTTTTGTTAATTGTTTTATCTATGTTTCACATCATTTATTTTCATATTAAGAGATGCAAGAATAACTTTAAAGCTATTTGGTACATTCAAATTTGATAAAGGAAGCTGATTTAGAAAAATTTACGAGTTGTGTTTTATTAAGTAAGTATCGTTTTGATATGAAAACACAAGTGCAATTCAATAATTTTATTTTTTATAAAAAAGCCCCTACTTTAACCCTTCCTTTGGCATATAGGTCCAGCCAGACCTCTTTCGATTTCAATTGTAATTTAAATGTAAAGGGTGTTTCAAATTACGCGATTTTTAAAGAATAAATAAAATATAGATGGCGCTTTGAATTTTTCTGGGTACGTGGGCATTTAAAAAGTGTGATGTATGACATTTATAAAAATGGCTTCGTACACGATACAACAACGCGTTCAAATTGTTGAATTATTTTATGAAAATCAGCGTTCTGTAAAAAAAGTTTTTAGAAAATTACGTGAACTTTATGGTTTACATAATCGTCCATCTGAAAGCACTATTGGTCGAAAATTTTAAGAGACCGGTTCCGTGGAAGATCAAAAAAGTGAAAAATACAGTCGTAGTGGTTGTTCACAAGAAAATATTGGTTTGGTTCGTGAAAGTGTTGCTGAAGATCCTGAAATATTCATTAGACGACGTTCACAACAACTTGGACTTAGTGGATCAGGTGGTGTAATTGCACCTTACTTCTTTGAAAATGCTGCTGGTGAAGCTGTAACTGTGAATGGTGATCGATATCGTCGAATGATAACCGAATTTTTGTGACCTGATTTAATGAATATTGATCTAGGCGACATGTGGTTTCAAAAGAATGGCGCTACACCTCACTTTGCGCACAAATCAATTGATTTATTGAGAGGAAAATTTCCTGGACGTGTAATTTTAAGAAACGGTTATGTTAATCGGTCACCAAGATCATGTGATTTGACGCCGTTAGACTATTTTTTTGGGGGTTATGTGATAAGTCAGGCTTATAAAAACAATCCACAATCAATTCCTGCTTTGAAAGATGAAATTATTCGTGTCATTGGTGAGATAGAGCCTCAATTATGTCAAAATGTCATTGAAAATTTCAACAAAAGAGTGGACGTTTGTGGAGCTGCAAGAGGAGGCCATTTGGCAGATACTATTTTTCGCATATAAATGTCATAACTGACACTTCAATTACCAATAAAAAGTTTTTGAAAGTGAATGCAAATTATGTGTTTTATTAATTCTTTAAGAAAACTGCCAAATTTGAAACACCCTTTACTTATAGCTGAGCTAGCGAGTTGAAATTTCGTAACTTATCCTAGAACACTATTAGCTATCATCATTGAAAATTGGTAGCATACCTCTCATATGAGTTGATTATTACAAGCATATCTTGGTACGCCTCATGTAGTCTACCCAGACCGTTATGTATTTTATATAGAAATGTATGAAATATGATTCAATTTGAACATTTATCTCGCTCTATTTTACTTTCTCTTGGTAACTTTTCATTCAAACCGCTTTTCGTATTCTTTAAACATTGTGCGCACAGATAAGCGTAAGTATCTGCAGGCGCAAGCTTGTATGTAACGGTGAAGGCATTTCGTGCGAAATTTTGTGATTGTTTTATTCAAAATGAGTGATGAAGTGGAATTTGTTTATAATACGTGGTTATGCAGACAAAGGATAGTTATCGATTTTCATATACAATTGGCAGCAGCTTTAGCCAATGGCACAGAACGTGAAGAAGCTGAAGATGAAATCGATTCATTCATAGACGACGATGACAGTTATGATATGGATTATGTGCTTGAAGAAGAAGCGTCTGATATTGAAGTGGAAATGATAATTGTACCAAATGACATTTTTGATAGTGACGAAGAAAAAGAAGAGAAAGAAATGCATGCCGAAAATCAACGAAGTCAAGTAGGTTACTACTCCTTCGGCAATTGAATCGCTTCATTTCATGCGTTTTCAAGAAAACATAATGCACCTTCTCTAATTTCATTGGTTTTTGTTTCGTTGTGCTATTTTATATTCCAGTACAAGCAATTGAAAATGAAAAAAGTTCTAATGCAATCGAGCAGAAGTGGGGTTGTAAACTTTCTTTACAGGTAAGTGATAAGGCACGCCATAAAACTCGTTTCTTTTGTGCAAAATGTTCAAATACAATATAGCAACAATACTCCAAAATAGAATACACGAGGGTGGTCCCAGAAGTACCCGACTCAACAACGAAAACTCAAAAATTTTGGCAAGAAATATATTTATTTTTAACACAATCTCCTTTCAGCTCTATACTCTTTTCCCAGCGATGTACAAAGTTCGATATCCTTTTCATAATAAGAATTGTCTTGCTCCTCAAAATAGCCATTAACTGCCAACATCACTTCTTCATCCTTAGAAAATTTTTGACAACTGAGCCATTTTTTCAAGTTTGGGAACAGAAAATAATCCTAGGGGGCTAAATCTGGCGAATAGGGTGTACGAGATAGCAATTCAAACTTTAATTTAATAATTTTGGCCATTGAAATAATGGGTTTGTGAACTGGTACATTCTCTTGATGAAACAACATGTCCTTCTTAGCCAAATGCGGCCATTTTTGCTCAATTTCTTCGTTCAAACGTTCCAATAAGTTCGCATAATACTCACCGTTGATAGTTTTCCCTTTTTCAAGATAGTCAACAAAAATTATTCCACGCGCATCCAAAAAACCGATGCCATGACCTTGCCTCTGGATGAAATGGTCTTCGCTTTCATTGGAGCCGGTTCTCCCTTTTGAGTCCATTGCTTTGGTTGATCTTTTGTCTCGGGTGTGAAGTACTGGACCTATGTTTTATCCATAGTTATGAAACGGTGCAAAAATTCTGCCTTGTTGCTGTGAAACTTCGCTAAACACTTAATTGAAACATCTTCACGACATTGTTTTTGCTCGAGTGTGAGCAAAGGCGGCACCCACCTCGCACACCGTTGACCACTGCGATGCTCGTCTTGGCAGCTCGTGTAGCTTCGCTTAAACTCTGCTACCCAATATTTCGCTGTTGTAAACGAAGGAGCACACTCACCCAGAGTAGAATCCAGTTCAGCTTTTATATCGGCTGGGCTGAGGCCTTTCAAATAAAAGTATTGTATCACGTAACGATGACCAATTTTCTCCATTTTTACCAATTCACTGAAAACGTTCACTATTGATGGCTGCCAAACAAATACTAAACAACGTGGCGTCTTTTGTGTACTTTCTAATACAGTGACATTTTTGACACTACCGCCATCTCTAGGTCAGACCGGATACTTATGGGACCACCCTCGAATTTGTTTTAGTTGCACGAATGATTACCAATAATAGAATTCGTATCGTATTTCATCATAAAGTCTCAATTATCTTAAAAAATTTTTTAAAAACGTTTTTACATGAGCGCTAGTTCAACATATGCGAAGGCCACAGAGAACCAGAAAGAAATGAAAATATACGTGCATGGTATATAAATACAATGCATCACCCAAAACGCAATCTTTCTATACAAATACATGAAAATATAAGAAGTCTGGTCAGACTCCATGAGACACCCATGTGAAAATCCAAAAATATTCCAAGCGGCGGGTTAATCTACTGTCCAACCACTAATATTAAGGCACTTAGTATTCCTGATAGAAATCTGAATAGAATAACTTTAAAGCTATTTGGCGTATTAAAATTTCATAAAAGGAGCTGATTTAGAAAAATTTACGAGGTGTGTTTTCTTAGGTAAGTACCGTTTTGATATTAATCAATTAAGGTTAATATAACCCCTTTCCACAATGACTTTCGTATTCTGTATACGTATTTCGACAACTAATCTGTCATTATCAACAGTTAATTAATGACAAACACAAAGTCTAGTACGGACTTTGTGTTTGTGCATACTTTGCTGTGGCTCCAGGTGCGACACAGTGATTAATTACCTGCTGATGATGACAGCTTAGTTGCCGAAATACGTATATATAATACGAAAGTTATTGTAGGAAGGGATTACATTAACCTTAATTGATAATCAACCACAGTCTCTATTAAAATTTACCATCGTTTTGATATGATACAATTCGATTTTGAATGCGTAATGATTTTTTTATGATATATTCACATACGAAATCGTTTTGTTTCCGTCATGTACGGCAAAGCTGTAATAAAACTAACTGTTATCGTTTTCTAACACACACATTCAATAATTTTATTAATTTTTAAAGATAATTAGACATTCAACTATTAATTATTCTATCTAGATATCTATTTGCGTTGTAATTATATTGATATCGTGCTTTTAATTTATCCTAATTTTTTTGAAAACACAAATGCATTTTTTCAACAATTTTATTTTTATAAGAAAGCCTGTGCGTTAATCTACTTTCTAACATAATTACCACTAATATTAAGGCGATTATCAATCAGTTTCTAAATTACAACCTCATAAAACTCTGCCGCCTGATTTATCAACCACTGCAGCACTACCGTTGTCACATCATGGTCATAGTCGTAGTGTCATAAAATATCCCGGAATTTATTGTGAGCTCCGAGGCGAAAATCCATAAGTCATATCCCCTGTCTATACCAAAACACTGCACATAATTTCGCTTGCCGAAATTGTTTGATTCACTTTCTTAGGTGATGTTGAATGCCACGATTCCATAATTTGCAGTTTTGATTCCGCCGTCATATGAGCTACCCATATTTCATCACCAGTGACAACTTGGCTTAAAAACTCATCACCTTCATCACGGTACTGATCAAGGAAAGCCAAATCACTGGCTATGTGATTAGTTTTGTGCACCTCGGGCAGTAGTTTCGGTACCCAACGTGAGTACAACTTTCGATACTTTAAGTTTTCCACCACAATTTCATAATGAAAATTATCAGACAATGAAGAAATCGTAAAGCGTCTGTTTTCTCAAACTTTTGCATTAACTTTCTACATTATGTCTTCACTAATGCACATTAGTACGGCTACTTTAAAAGCTCTAACCCATTTTCGCACACTTCGCTAATCTACTAATGGATTTCGACCGCTTTTACCCCTTTTGCACGTAGAAAAAGAATCACAGCGAGTATCTCACAAACAATGGGATTTTCAATTTTCTGAGCCATTTGAAATCCTCACGAACAAGCGTAAACACTAACTAATGCTTCCGTACTGCCATCTGTGACTACCCAAGAGATGTAGGTAATCCGCTGGGCTGCAACAACTATGCTTAAAAACGGTGTATACATAAAAAACACGCCTCGTATCTACTGATACACTTTAAGAATAATAATTTCATAATTTATGTTTTGATTTTAGAACAATGCGGGAGAAAATGGAATCGAATGCACTGGTACTTTATCTAGTGTTGCTCTATATCACATCGATAAGTTCAGAAACGCTGCTATCCGACAGCAAAGAATTGAAGTCAGAGAAGAGTCGTAGTGAACAACCTTCCAATACTTCAACATTAATAGTCATTGAGTACTTATTAAAACCTCCTCCTAAAGACGGCAAAATCACGACACATTCACCATTACATGTTCCAACGCCGAAGACCACAACCACACTTAGTGTAGTAAGAACTACTTCCACATTTCCACTATTCGTAAGAACTACGTCGACACTTCCACCATTAGTAAGAAATACTTCGACATTTCCACCATTAGTAAGAACTACTTCCACATTTCCACCATTAGTAAGAGAGACTTCGACATTTCCACCATTAGTGAGAAAGACTTCGACATTTCCACCATTAGTAAGAAATACATCGACATTTCCACCATTAGTAAGAACTACTTCCACATTTCCACCATTAGTAAGAAATACATCGACATTTCCACCATTAGTGAGAAAGACTTCGACATTTCCACCATTAGTAAGAAATACATCGACATTTCCACCATTAGTAAGAAAGACTTCAACATTTCCACCATTAGTAAGAACTACTTCCACATTTCCACCATTAGTAAGGGAGACTTCGACATTTCCACCGTTAGTGAAAAATACTTCGACATTTCTACCATTAGTAAGAAATACATCAACATTTCCACCATTAGTAAGAAATATTTCAACATTTCTACCATTAGTAAGATATCATAGAGCTATCCAGGAAGACGTAATATCGACGCATAAACCACAAATTTACACTATGACACGCTCTAAACCCGTAGAAGATAGCGCAATTACTTTTAAATATCCTACAAATTCGCAACTGACTACTAAATTTTTAAGTAAATCAACTCTTTCCTCTAAGAAGGTAGAAACTACAACTTACTCACCACAGATTCATTATATCATATCGTCAGAACCCGGTTCAATTTCTCTTGAAACTCCTGCACCTCCACTATCAAGTCTCGAGCCAAATGTGGAAACAAATTCTCGTAATAAAGTAGGATCTATCATAGATCAAAATTTATCGATTTTACCAATTAAGCAACAAACGAAACTTACGGAACCCACTACGGTTTCTACATATCCACCGCCAATGCGAAACCCGGGTATAGGAATATCACTTCATCCTACCAATGCAGTCGGAATTTCACATACGACATCACTTAATCATGTGGAACCATCAAAGACTGCAGAACCTCTTACAGAACCAATTACACCTGAAAATTTCCCATTTACAAGACCGACTCCCAATCCATTTGTGGATACATCAACGTATGTTCCCAATGTAATTTCAACTTCTACAAATAAGTTCACTAAAGCTACTGAAACGGCTTTACCCGCTAATGGCGAAAATGTTTCGGTATATCTACCACTAAATGATGTTTTTACTTATCCCCCTCCATTTCGAAACAACAATTTATCGATTTTACCAATTAAGCAACAAACGAAACCTACGGAACCCACTACGGTTTCTACATATCCACCGCCAATGCGAAACCCGGATATAGGAATATCACTTCATCCTACCAATGCAGTCGGAATTTCACATACGACATCACTTAATCATGTGGAACCATCAAAGACTGCAGAACCTCTTACAGAACCAATTACACCTGAAAATTTCCCATTTACAAGACCGACTCCCAATCCATTTGTGGATACATCAACGTATGTTCCCAATGTAATTTCAACTTCTACAAATAAGTTCACTAAAGCTACTGAAACGACTTTACCCGCTAATGGCGAAAATGTTTCGGTATATCTACCACTAAATGATGTTTCTACTTATCCCCCTCCATTTCGAAACCCGGATATAGGAATAATACCTCATTCCACTAGCAAAATAAAACCTTTTACGTACTCAACATTCGAAGTATCGCAAACTACTGAAAAAGCAGTTAACAATTCGGATTCTGAAAATTCAACTAGCCTTGGTAAAATTCAGAATGCTCAATGTCCATTCGCCATTGTAGGATGTTGCGGAGGAAGAATAAGCAATGTAAACTGTTTCAAACTCTTAGGATGTCCTGACCATTTTTGGAGCAAACAACCATGTGAGAAAGATGTGATTGATCTAGCAATAAAGTTAGTGAAAGAACACTATAATAAAATTGAATAGTTTATATCCATACAATTACCACAGATTTTTGTATTTTTCTAAGTAATCCTAAGACTATTTGTTTATGTCAAAGGTTGGATAAAATATGTCCAAATTTGAAATAAATTTCGATTTTTTACTGTGAAAAATGCTTCTCATTGAGCAAACAAGAAACACAATGAAATACTTCTCCTGCCCAATTTTTCCTTCTTTTGTTCTCCTGCCTGGTTCAACGACATGCATAAACTGAATAATATCACAATTCTGGACAAGCATATCATATTGTTCGTATTTAACGTATAAAATATAAGCATTGCACAATCTTTAGACAACTGAGTAATGATTACAGAACCTGCTCAAGTGAAAATATGTGAAAATATGTGCTTGCTTCTTCAGAATTCATTTACAACGGGAGATGATCATTTATTATTCATTCGGTGGTGTTATATCTATTTTGTATTATTCGCTTTTAAAGTTCAGATGAGAGACCTTTGACCCTTGTTACGAAAAGGAAATGACGAAGGTGAATGTAGTTCACGGGATTTGATCGGGGTCTCTTGACGTTGGCACAATAAATGCTCTATTTTACCTGAAATACAATAGCTAGCGCGTACATAATTTTAAAGTCGCCGGGTGTATACAGAGTTCTTAAAGGAATATATATATACATATATATATATACGTGGGTTGTCTTTTAAGTTTTATATATAAAACTGGAATAAAACACTAGATAGCTTTCAAAGACTTAATTGTTTTTCGATGTATTCTCCACGAAGATTAATGCACTTTTGCATGCGTTCGAACCAACTCCGGAAGCAGTTGTTCCACACGCTTGGACAATTAAAATTGCGTTTTTAAAGGCAGAGGATGGTCCAACAATTCGACGTTTTATTACTTTAAAAATTTAATTTTTTTCCGTGATGCGTGCGAACTTGCATCGTCTTGGTGGAGGATGAATTGTCGTTCGGGGTTGGTTTTTCGAAGCTCAGCGACGACTTGCGGCAAACAAATGGTTGTATATCAATAGGTAGTAACGGTTCTTTGATCTTATAGAGGAATTGTTGCTATATGAGCTGCTTTCGAGGCAAACGTCGCGACCATCTCTTTGGAGACACTTCAAAAACGGACGAGTTTTGTCGGCTTCTCTTTGATCCGGTTATAAACGAAGATTTCCTTAAAATCGAATTAGGCGAACTGGTGAATTGGAAAAGATTGAGCAACTGCTTGGCTGCCAAGATCACCAGATTTAAATCGTCTGGGTTATTTTTTATAGGAAAGGCTGAAAAATTTGATTTATGCAGAAAAACTTGAAAGCAAAGACCAACCTGTTGCTAGAATTATGGATGTCGCAGAAACTATTCATGCTGACCCTTAGACTGTTAGCAGAGCTGCCTCTTCAATTCTAAGAAAAGCTAGACAATGTATATAGTAACTGGATGGGTATTTTGAACAATTACTTCAATAAAGCGTCTTCTTAAATGATTGCCATTAAGAATTTTTTGGCAGCCATACACTAGACATTTTTAACTTGAAATTGCTTCAATAGCACATCCTATAAAATGAAAAAAGCCAACAAAAGTACTTAAGAACTTGTTAAATGAGAAATGAAATTGCGAACCTGTTAAGGATGTGAAAATTATCTAACTGTAAAGTAAATTAAGATGATTTAGTTATTTATTTATTATATTCAGTTGTTGGATAACGACTTATTAATTCCTTCATACAACTTATAACATAACTAAGATGCTTTTAGAAATAGTATTATAATCTAATAATCCCATTTTTTAAATTTTTAGGCAAGATATTTATAAGTATTATTTACATATGCGGATCTCATGAATTTATTTATTTCCATTAACTGTGAGTACTGTTATATCTTTTATTATTAATTTATATTATTTTCAACAAATTCGAAATTAAAATGAATTTTAAAATACAGCATGTTTCAAAAAGCACATACGTATTACAAAGTATTATTTTGTCCAAACTATCAATCGTTGCGCCTCGGCTCGGCTATTGGAGAAACGAATACATAGTCTAGTTTATTAAACAACCGCTAGATGTCAGTTGTTTTATGTTTTTCTTGGTAACCGTCATATGTTTAAAATGGCTACTCCGCAGCAGAAATCATTTTGTGTTCTCGAGTTTGCGAAGTGCAATTCCGTGATTACAGTGCAAAGAGGTTTCAGGTTGAACTACCATATCGATCCTCCGAATGGGTGAAATATTCGCAGAAGGTATCGACAGTTTATAGTTACAGAATGTGTATGTAAAGGAAAGAGTCCTGGCCGCCCTCGTGTTTCTGAAGAAAATGTTGCACGAATTCAAACTGCTTTCCAACGTAATCCTTCAAAATCAACACGTCATGCTAGTCGGGAGTTACAACTGTCTACAACAACAATTTGGCGTGCTTTGAGACGTCGGTTGTTATGAAGCCGTACAAGTTACAGTTGTTACAAGCTCAGCGTCCTGATGACAAACGGAAACGTGTGGCATTTTGTAACGAGATTCGTGATGCTATTGACAATGATAAAACTGTGATGAAGCGATTTTCCACGTTAGTAGTTTGGTAAACGAACACAATGTTCGAATTTGGGGTCTACAGAACCCACATGCAGTCATTGAACATGTACGAGATTCGTCTAAAATCAATGTGTTTTGTGCGATATCCCGATCATCTGTTTACGGCCCATTCTTCTTTGATGGAAACACGGTTAACAGTTAGCAGTATCTCGCTATGTTACAAAACTGTTTGTTTCCGAGGCTGCACGAAAACAACTTCATTTTTCAACAAGACGGGGCACCCCCTCACTGGAGTCGCCAAGTGCGTAAATATCAGAATGAAACTCGACCGAACCGTTGGATTGGTCCTCAAGGAGCTGGCGACTTAGCATGTCTCAGTTGGGCTCCACGGTCACCGGATTTGACACCCTGTGACTTCTTCCTGTGGGGTTTCGTTAAAAATAACGTTTATGTACCAGCACTCCCACAGAACCTGGAAGAGCTGAAGTACCGAATCCGTACTGCCATAACATCAGTGACGAAGGACATGCTTGCCCGAGTATGGGAGGAATTTGAGTATTGATGTGATATTGTTCGTGTGGTTGATGGAGGACATATTGAACATCTGTAATCTGAACTTGCGATGTTCGTAAATATGTGTGTAGAGTTTCATATTCGTATGTCTTAAAGTTTAATAAATATATGCATTCGAAATACGTATATTCTTTTTGAAACACCCTGTATATCTGATACTATATAATATGCATTCAAGCAGTATTTTTGTTTCGATTAACTGGTATTTTAAAATAAAAATAGCTTAAACATTCTTTGCATATTGCATAACATAACTATATATGTCTTGTGATGTTATATATTATGCAAGAAATGGTTATTATTATTATTTTTATTTATTATTATTAGATATAAATATAAGTCAATAATAACAAAAATTGAATGTCAAAACCATTAAAACATTTATGTAAATTAAGATATTTATGTTATTAGGATTAGACACGTTGTAAAACTAATCTTAATATAGAATTTTAAATAGTAAAATAATTAATGACGAATCAATAGTAATACTAATAGTTAAGGTGTATATGTAAACAACTTAGACATGCATCCATAAATGCTTATACGTATACTTTACTACTGTACTTTTATATACACAGTCTGTCTCAGAGAAAAGGGAACTTTTTCAAAATGAAAACAAAAGCTTGCTGTTTTGGTAAAATTTATTTATTTTATTCAAAGTAGTCGCCCTCGGCTTCAGTACAACGTTTTAAATGTCGAAAGACTTTTTAAGTTCATCTTTAGAGATGTCCTTCAAGATCGCTCTCGACGCCTCTTTATGGCTTCGACGTCGGCATAACGCTGTCCTTTCATCGGCAAATGTAATTTTGAGAATAGATAGAAATCACAAGTAGCCAAATCCGATGGATACAATGAATGGTTGATGGTTAAAATGCCATTTGTAGTTATCATGTAACGCCAGCTACTATTTTCACGATATTGAGGGCGCATACCACGAATACGCGCCAAAAGACGCTTTATAACACCAAGATAATATACAGCATTGACTGTTTGACTAGTTGATATAAACTCTTTGAGCATTATATCTTTCGAATCATAAAAACAAGACAACATTGTCTTCACTTTTGACTCCTCCAAACGACTTTTTTTCGGTCTTTCTTCGCTTAAATGCTTCCATTCAAAGCTTTGACGCTTGGTTTCTGGATCAAAACACCACGTCTAATCGCCAGTTACAAAAGAACACCCTAAGTTTTCGTCTTTCCTTAAGTCTTTAATTAAGTCTGTACAATGTTGAATTAAGTTTGTTTGTCTGGTACAAACCTTGCACAAATTTGTATCAGTCTCAAGTTTCTTTACTTTCCGTAACCACAGATTTTTTCGTTGTCATTTATGTCCGCACGACCGTGTTTAAATCGTTTGTACCACTCATACACATTCGTACGTGATAAACACGCATCACCATACACTTGTCTCATCAAATTAAACGTTTCAGTAAATGATTTACCGAGTTTAAAACAGAATTTGATATTTGCTCTTTGTTAAAAATTCATTTTTCGACCAATGCCAAATACACACTGCTACTTTATGCGCAATTTCTCTGCTTCTAATGCTGCAAATGTCATGATATTTTAACATAATATTGGCGAAAGATCTACCTTACCGACGCATACTTTTTTTAATGCCAATGTATTATACTAGGATCTCTTTCGATAATTTGAATCTATTATTGCTTGTTCAGTTTTTTTTTTTGTATGACTTGGATTACATTATTATAAGTGTGTCTTATTTTTCTTTGTATTACATTAACTGCACCTGTTTTTGTTTCAATTTTAATTTTATTCATAAGTGCGTTATGTCCTTTAAATGGTCTGTGTAACTGTCGGGCATTAAAGATTATTATTATTATTAATAGATGGCGCCACTAAGAATTATTAGGTGCGCAAATAAGTTCTCGCTGTTTGTCTAGAAATGGCTCCAGTAGTAAGTGCTGGTCGATTGTGACATAACCAAAACGTCATGAACCAAGCTTAGACATATGGTAAACAAACCGCTTTGACACATTAGTGATTTTGTTTTTGCGTCATATACTTTTGGTTATGTGAAAATGTCTGATTTTGTGCCAAATAAACGTCATTTGCGGGAATGTTGCTTTTCTTCTTTCATTCGAAGAAAACGGCGGCCTTCGAAGACGCTGAATTGGAGGCATTGCTCGATGAGGATCCGTGCCAAACGCAAAATGGGCTTGCTTCAGCATTAGGAGTTACCCGCCAAGCCATTTCTCAGCGATTGCATGCGTTGGGCATAATTCAAAAACAAGGAACTTGGGTTCCTTATGCGATTGGCCGCGAAAAGCGGCCACAATATGAGCAGAGGCACGAAAAAGTGATTCTACAGCATGACAACGCTCGGACTTCACGTTGCCAAACCCGTTAAAACCTTAGAAACGCTCAAATGGGAGATCCTATACCACCCGCCATATTCCCCAGATATTGCGCCGTCCGATTATTACTTGTTCCGTTCGATGGTACATGGTCTGGCTAATCAGCAGTTCCGCTCATATGAAGACATCTCAAAATGGCTTGATTCGTGGATAGCCTCAAAAGAGGAACACTTCTACCGTGACGGTATTCGAGCTCTGCCAGAAAGATGGGAAAAAATTGTCGCTAGCGATGGGCAATATTTTGAATGATTCATTTGTAAACATTTTTTCACAATAAAGTTGCATTTTCATCAAAAAAACAGCGAGAACTTAGTTGCGCACCTAATACTATTTTAAAAAAATTCCGCTTTCTCTGCCACACACTGCGTATTTAATTATAGAGATTTTTCGTATGTTTTAACGAAAAAGTAAGGAAAAGCGGTTAATAAAATATTGTATAATGCATAAAATCATTTTAATTATGTATGTAGGTTAAATATAGTTCGAGTAAAGTAGAAGAGTTTAGGTAATTAAAACTAATAAGGAAGTAAGAATACTTAAATATTGTTAAAGAGATTGTATATAAAGCATTTAAAATGAAAAAATGAGATTATATGAAAGATTTATAGGATGATAATAATGAAACATATTTATAAAGTAAAAATATAGTCAATTATCATTTACTGATATAAATTAAATAAATTAAAGTGTAAACTAAAAAACACACTCCTGAGGATGCTGCAAAGGTTTTGGCAGCGAAATATAGATATAGAATTTAAGGTATTAAGAGCAAGATCGATTATACAGTCCTTACTAATATACCTATATATATATATATATATATATATATATATATATATATATATATATATATATATATATATATATAGGTATATTAGTAAGGACTATATATATATATATATATATATATATATATATATATATATAAAATAAAAAATAATATAATATAAAAATGAAGAATACGTCGGTGTTCGCTTTGTTTATGGATTATCTAATGGAAATGGACGTGCGGCAGATGAAATGAATATCATCGGTGATTTTTCTTGTAAAGTGCCTTGTAGAACCGTTTTTAGCAATGCTCATCAATGTTTAAGAGAAAGAGACAAGTTTCACAATAACAACTCTCTTAAGAAGAAGCAATATTTAATATGGTTGGCACACATTCTTCTACTAGTGTCCGAAGAATAGCCAACAGGTTTAACCTAGGTCGCATGAGAGTATGGAGAACTTTACACAATTTCTGTTTGTACCCGTACTATATCTTACCTGTACAAGCTTTAAAACCTGGCGACTACGCATCAAGGCTTGAATTCGCTTTGAGTCGCTGGTTAGTGCGAAATCGAAGGCTTTATTGGAAACTATTGTTTATTGATGAAGACTCTTTCACCAAAAACTACTTCAATAAATTCACATTGTTGAGTATTAAAAATTCATGACAAACTAGGGAATTCCATTTTGGTATTATTGACGACCTTCTCTTTGATCCGGTTCTAAATGAAGAAGATTTCCTTAATTAAAATTACGCTAACTGGTGAATTGGAAATGGTTAAGCAATTGTTTGACTGCTAAGGTCACTAGATTTAAAGCCCCTGGGTTATTTTTTATAGGGAAGGTTGAAAAATTTGATTTATGCATAACAACTTGAAAACAAAGACCAACCTGTTGCTAGAGTTATGGATGTTACAGAAACTATTCATGCTGACCCTGAGACTGTTAGCAGAGCTGCCTGTTAAATTCTAAGAAAAGCTAGACAATGTATGTATATAGTAACTGGATGGATATTTTGAACAACTACTTGAATAAAGCGTCTTCTTAAATGATTGCCATTAAGATTTTTTTGGCAGCAATACACTAGACATTTTTAACTTCAAATTGCTTCAATAACAACAAATGAAAAAGCCAACAAAAACACTCAAACACTTATAAAATGAGAAATTAAACTGCAAAACTGTCAAGGATGTGAACATTACCTAATTGTAATACTTATAAAATCCTTATCACTGGAATATACAGCAGTATTCAAAAGTATATGAATAACTCTACTGAAAAGCATACAGTTGAACACCAAAATAGACAGAAAAAAAGAAACAGAAAATAATATAATTGCAAAAATGAAAAAAGTCGACGTGAGTAATATTTTCTACTTTCTAGCGCGAAGTAGCTCATAACTATGTCCATTAGTCTTTGCTGAAAGGTAATCATTTTCAACGTTTAGTTACTTTAAAAATTATTTCACCAATATACATATGCTACATCATAACATTCCACAAACGCTTTCTTTTTTTAAAATTCTTATAAATGTTTGTGTCCGTCTACAGTAACTACAATCTTCTATTATGTCTGGACATCTTTCTCTTCTTAAAGTAGGTATCACTGAAGGTTGATATAAAACCCCTTTCCACATTAATTTTCTTATTCTGTATACGTATTTCTACAACTAAGTCGTCGTCATCAGCAGATAATAAGAAAGCCGCACCTGGAAAACTACGGCAAAATATCCGTACGAAAACAAATTCCGCCCACGATCTGTACCGTTGGAAGCCAAAACACACACTGTGTGCGTTTTGGCTTTGGCGGGTATTTTGCTGTAATTTTCCAGGTGCGACACCGTTTAATTATCTGCTGATGATGACAACTTAGTTGTCGAAATACGTATACAGAATACGAAAATTAATGTGGAAAGGGGTTAAATCAACCTTAAGTGATTCAATTAATCAACCACAGTCTCCATCAAAATTACGTTAAAGAAGGTAAACAGATTCTTAAATCTTTCGATCTCTTTGCAGCTTCTAGAATGTATCGCGCGGTGAGTTTATTCAACATAACTTAATTTCAACGAAGATGTTGTTCGTTAACAGTATTCTTAAATAATGTTGCCGTATCTTCTTCTGGGCTTCCGGGCTGGAACCACGTCACTGGTATAACTGCCGACGTTTCGTACCTACTCGTATGGGACATCTTCAAGGCTCAACTATTGCTACTGTCTATCGCACTGAAGCTCAGAAGAAGATAGTATGGACCACGACCGCGGAAGCTACGTTCCACGTGAATATTGCCGTATTACCCCGGAATTAAAGCAATTTTCAAGTAGCATGCGCGTCTTTAAAGCTACAAGAAATTATATCAACTACTGCACCTCAGAATAACGTTAATAATACCTACTGCGGTTAATTGTTTTTATTTAAATTTTATTCTTAACATTCGTGTTATATGAACAGCACGTAATCTATCTAATTTCAAGGATAAAAATTGCATAATTTATGTTTTGATTTTAGAACAATGCGAGAGAAAATGTCATCGAATGCACTGGTGCTTTGTTTAGTGTTACTTTATATCACTTCGATAAATTCCGAAAGACCGCTATCCTACAACAAAGAATTGAAGTCAGAGAAGAGTCGTGGTGAAACAACTTCCAATATTTCAACATTAATAATCAATGAGAACTTATTAAAATCTCCTCCCAAAGAAAATGAAATCACGACGCATTCACCATTACATGTTCCAACGCTGCAGACCACAACTACACTCACTCGTACATTTTCATTAGTAAGAGGTCTTAGGGCTATCCAGGAAGACGTAATATGGACACATCAACCGCCAATTTACACTACGACACGCTCTAAACCCGTAGAAGATAGCGCAACTACTTTTAAATACCCAACAAGTCCGCAACTAACTACTGAATTTTTAAGAAAAGAAATTCTTTTCTCTAATAAAAAAAGTACTACAACTCATCCACCATGGATTCATCGTATTACATCGTCAGAACCCGGTTCAATTTCTCTTGAAACACCTGCACCTTCACCATCAAGTCTCAAGCCAAATGTGGAAATACCTGCTCGGGGTGTAATCGCGTCGATCTTACATCCAATATTATCCATTTTACCAATTAAGCAACAAACGAAACCTACGGAATCCACTACGGTTTCAACATACCCACCGCCAACGCGAGACCCGAGTATAGGAATATCACTTCATCCTACTAACGAAGACGGAATTTCACATACGACATCACTTAATAATGTGGAATCAACAAAAATTACAGAAACTCTTACAGAATCAACTACACCTGAAAATCTCCCATTTTCAAGACCGACTGCAAATCCATGTGTGGATACATCAACGCATGTTCCCACAAAATCTACAGAAATGGTTTTACATGTTAACGGCGAAAGACATTCGGTAAAACTACAACTAAATGATGTTTCCACGTTTCCCCCTCCAACTCAAAATCCGAATTTAGCAATAATACTTCATTCCACTAGCAAAATAAAAACTTCTACGTACTCAACCCCAACTACTGAAAAAGCAGTTAACAATTCGAATTCTGAAAATTCAACTGGCCTTGGTCAATTTCAGAATGCTCAATGTCCATTCGCCATTGTAGGATGTTGCGGAAGAAGAATAAGCAATGCAAATTGTTTCAAACTCTTGGGATGCCCTGGCCCTTTTTGGGGCAAACAACCATGTGAGAAAGATATAATTGATCAAGCAATGAAGTTCATGAAAGAATACTATAATAAAGCTGAGTAGTTTATATACGCATAACGACCATAGGATTTTTGTATTTTTCATTAAATTTTGCTTAGTAATCGCAAGACTATTTTTTTATGTCAAAGACTGAATAAAATATGCCGTCTTTTTTTACAATAAAAAATGATTTTCATTGAGCAAGCAAGAAGCACAATGAAATAACTGTCCTGTCCCAATTTCTCCTTCTTTTATTCTCCCGCCGACTTCAACAGCATGTCTAAAACGAATAAAATCATAACTCTAAACAAGCATATCATGTTGTTCATATTAAACGTACAGAATGCAAATATTGGACAACCCTTAGACAATTAAGTAATGATTACGGAACCTTCTCAAGTGAAAATGTATGTTTGCTTCTTCAGAATTCATTTACAACGGGAGATGTCATTTATAATTCATTCACAGGTGTATCTATTTTGTGTTATTCGCGTTTAAAATTCGAATAAGAGACCAAATTTATACTATGACAAAATAGTAGCATGTAAACAGACATTAAATTATGATACGTGAGCAAAAGATGTACTACAGAAGTACATGCAATATAAAGTATATAGTATTAAAAGTTCATAGTTTTAAAAGGATAAATTTATCAGAAGTTAGCCGACATCCTCATTGCGGTACGTGGAAATGGAATTAAATATTTCAGATTCAATGCATCGCACTTTGATACAGTATTTTGGCCTGAGAGAGATTTGTGCAATGCTTCTACCACACAAGCTAACTGATGATCAAAAATTGCTCCGAATTCAACATTGTACAGACTTAATTACAGACTCAAAAAAGGACGAAAACTTCAAGTCTTGTTGGAAATCAATCTCGTCGCGATCATAGGCATCCATTTCAAGCAGCAAATAGTCCGTTATCATGGCATGATAACGGGCGCCATTCATAGTTTCGTTGCGGCCGTCTTTAGTTTTGAATAAATATGAACCAACATAACCTCACATAATCATACCAAACCGTGGGTTTGTTTGG
>JAVIWB010004403.1:0-57865 GCA_031893035.1 Dermolepida albohirtum | reverse complement strand
CAGTTTTATTGCCTTTCGTCAGTTCAGATAGATTGTATATAATTAGCTTATTCCTACACTTATCACATTCAGTTATATCCTAAATTATTCTTTGAGTTTCAAAAAGATCTAACACAAGCCCAACAACAACACCTGAGTTAACCGAAATCCAAGACCTAATGGTCAGTTCGAATATCATTTTAAAGAGAATTAACAAGTAATATTAAGTTATTCATTTTGACTAATTGAAGCCTGAAACCAGCACTACAATAATGTAGTATATGCATATTTTCGGTATATGTACATACCCAGTTTTAAATTTTTGGTAAATATTCACTAAAATCGTATCCTTTGAATTATACAGAATGTTCCTTATAAATAGAAATTAAAAAATTGATCACTCCACATAAGCTTCCATACTTCATTTTTACTTATTTAATTCTGCGAATTCATGTACCTTTCAGTGTC
The DNA here is from genome assembly GCA_031893035.1 of Dermolepida albohirtum. Classification (NCBI taxonomy): domain Eukaryota; kingdom Metazoa; phylum Arthropoda; class Insecta; order Coleoptera; family Scarabaeidae; genus Dermolepida; species Dermolepida albohirtum. Next base: position 57,418 of record JAVIWB010004403.1, on the reverse strand, counting down.
GTTAACTAACTCTTATATTTTCCCATCTTATTCTACTCTTATCAACTGCTGTTCGAATCCCTCCTTATATGTCCTTCTTGGTCTGACTTTCTTCCTTTTTCCCATTTCTTTTACATCGAATATTTGTCTTATATCGGGTGGGCTATCTATCGGTTTAAATTTGAACCATCGGTTATTTCGAATCTGGCAATACTTTTGTCATTCTATTCTGTCACAAAATTCAGTATATTATCTCCACTGAAGGAAATGAATCAATTTACGCTTGAGCAACGTTGGGAGTTATTGGAAATTTATTTCCAAATTAAAGTAAGATACTCACTTTAATAAGCCTTTTACTTAGTCTCTAGGTTGGATTAAATTTATCCACTCTTATAGATTAATTTTGCTCCATACAGACATCTACAGTAGTTAAAACATTTTTCACAGATACAATATTGGCAGCAGTTTGATCAGTTTTATTGCCTTTCGTCAGTTCAGATAGATTGTATATAATTAGCTTATTCCTACACTTATCACATTCAGTTATATCCTAAATTATTCTTTGAGTTTCAAAAAGATCTAACACAAGCCCAACAACAACACCTGAGTTAACCGAAATCCAAGACCTAATGGTCAGTTCGAATATCATTTTAAAGAGAATTAACAAGTAATAATAAGTTATTCATTTTGACTAATTGAAGCCTGAAACCAGCACTACAATAATGTAGTATATGCATATTTTCGGTATATGTACATACCCAGTTTTAAATTTTTGGTAAATATTGTCACTAAAATCGTATCCTTTGAATTATACAGAATGTTCCTTATAAATAGAAATTAAAAAATTGATCACTCCACATAAGCTTCCATACTTCATTTTTACTTATTTAATTCTGCGAATTCATGTACCTTTCAGTGTCGTTAACTAACTCTTATATTTTCCCATCTTATTCTACTCTTATCAACTGCTGTTCGAATCCCTCCTTATATGTCCTTCTTGGTCTGCCTTTCTTCCTTTTTCCCATTGCTTTTACATCGAATATTTGTCTTATAACGGGTGGGCCATCTATCGGTTTAAATTTGAACCACCGGTTATTTTGAATCTGGCAATACTTTTGTCATTCTATTCTGTCACAAAATTCAGTATATTATCTCCACTGAACGAAATGAATCGATTTACGCTTGAGCAACGTTGGGATTTATTGGAAATTTATTTCCAAAACAAAGACAATTGGTCGGAAATTGCACGAAAATGTCATACAAAATTTTGTCACAGAGAAAGACCAACAGTGCCCGGTATACGCAAGTTTATTGCTAAAGTTTGTGAAACTGGTTTCATTGTGGATGCGCCAAGACGTGAGCGTGCTCGTACAGTGCGCACATCCGAAAATATCGAAGCTGTGGCTGAGAGTGTGCGTGAGGATCCATCAACATCAACTCGTCATCGTTCTCAAGAATTGAACATTTCACGCACCAGTTTACGTCGAATTTTGTGAAAAGATCTCGGTATCGCGCCTTATAAAGTTCAATTGGTTCAAAAGTTGATACCGCTTGACCATCCGCTTCGCTAGATGGGCCAACAAGAAACTGCACGATGATGTCGATTTTGCCAAAAAAATCATCTTTTCGGATGAAGCTCAAAATTGCCGTATTTGGGGCTCAGAAAACTCACACGTGGTCTTGCAGAAGCCAACGCACCCATTACGAGTGACTGTTTGGTGCGGCTTGTGGAGCAGATGCACCATTGTCCCATATTTCTTTGAAAATGAGGACGGCGCAACCATTACGGTCAATGGAGACACCTATCGCACCATGATAACCGATTTTTTTGTGGCCGCTCTTCATGGTATTGATGTGAACGATGTTTGGTTTCAAGAGGATGGTGCAACTTGCCACACATCTCATACCACAATCGATTTATTGCGTCAAATGTTTGATGGCCGTTTAATTAGCCGAAATGGTGATGTCAATTGGCCGCCAAGAAGCTGCGATTTGACACCGTTGGACAAATTTCTGTGGGGCGCCGTTAAAGACAAGTATTATGCCGACAAACCAGAGACAATTGAACATGTGAAGGCTAACGTTCATGATGCCATTGCCGAGATACGACCCCGTACACTCGAAAAAGTGCTCGAAAATCGGTCCGATCGAATGGGGTACTCTGAGGCCAGCCGCGGCAGCCATATGAATATTCCATCTCTAACCGGAACAATTGTACTTCACAACAAAAACATAAATTTGGCAAAATTTTAAACCGTTTTTGTTTTCTTGCATTTTTAAATTTAAACTTTTAAATGGCCCACACGTTAATATTTTCTTCTCATTACATAGTCTGACCGCCGTAGTTGATCATCTTAGGTTGTTCTTAGGGACTATATTTAGATATTTTCTGAATACTTGGTTTCCAGTGTTAGCCTTTCTTGTTTTTTCCTTCTATTCTTTTCAAGGATCTTGTTTCCATACTAATTTATCGACTTTTCTCTTTTATTGTTATTGTCGAAGATTCATACACATATGTCAATATTATTGGTTGTAGTATATCTTTTTTGTCTGAAAAGTTGGTCTTTATGTTATTGTATAGTTTACCAATTTTGGTTATTCTTTCGTTTACTTCGTCTTCTGGCGTTCCCTCTTGTTTATTATTACCCCTAAGTATGTAAACTTTTCTATTTTTTCTAGTATTTCCTTACCTATTTTGCATGTTGTGTTTTTTACTCTATTGTCCGATTATTGTTTTAATTTTTCGTTTATTTATTTTCATGTTTAACGATTTCAATCTTTTATTAATAATATTAACAGAAGAGCAGTAGGTTTAGAAAGCATCTGTGTCTTGCTCTGATTTTGTTAGCAAATATTCTTAATTTTTTATTTCTTAATCGTATATAAATTTCCGATTTTTTATACTGACTTAATACGTTTTGGATTAAATCTTCGGTCTGTCTATTTTCCAAGATTTTACAAATATCTTCTCTTTTTGTTCTATCGAAAGCTGTCACCATATCTATGAAACAAGCATTCATCTGTCTTCTAGATTTGATTGTGTTCTCAGATAATTGCTTAAGAATAAACATCTGAAGTCATTAGTCTCTCCTTCTTTTCTGAAGCCACTCTGACCTTTCTCTAGAATGTTCTAATCTGTCCCTTAGTATTTCTTCTAATATTCTGGCTTATATTTTTGCAACAGTACTACCCAATGTTATCCCTGTAATGTACACTATTATCATGCTATCTTCCTTTTTCATATATTGGCGTTATAACTATATGCTAGTGTAAAAGCATTTGCTTTTTTCATATTGCATGTCCATAATGTCTAGACCTCGTCTTCTCTCATCGTTCATGCATTTGATAATGTCTGTCGTTATTTTATCATGATCTGATACTTTGTTTTCATTTTCTGTACTGATTCTGTTTGTTCTGTTTCTATATTTTATATGTATCCATAATTTTCCTGTGGCACATGTTGATACTCTCTATTTTATTCACTATTTAAAGTTTCATGTTCTTCTTCTCTTGCTTTATTTTAGAAGGTGTAATCAAATATTAGGTAGTGGTGTGTTAAATTTAGTTGTAATAATTTCTGTCATACGTAATTTTATTTATTACAAAAAGTATTTAAATTAATTTTCCGCTATCATATGTCCTGATCAATCGTAATATGTATTTCAATATACAATAACATAGTCGTTTTCATTAATATCCCGAGCAATTTTCACCAACACTATTTCCGTTTATTTTTCTCTGATTGCATAGCAATGGTGAATAATTGTTTCGTTGGATTTCCAGTGATTTCCTCTTTTTTCTGTCGGTAATAGTCAGCGCTGTATGTGTCCACTATTCCGAATATAGAAGTAAATACTCGACTCGAGGGGAAGTTGATTTCCTCTATTTCCGGTCCCGAAATTGTTCTTAATGTCGCAAAAGTGGTCAGAATGACCCAAGTTACTCCTAAGAGTACGTGTATACAAATCCAATGGAAATTTTTCATAGAAGCATTCTTGAAAATGCAAATTCTTCGTAGCTTGCGAATAACTTGAAATTGGCGGAGAATGTTTCTGCGATATGAAACATTTATATATTCGAATTGCAGTTCGATTTTCGATTTATATGAGTAAGTGTTAATACAAAAGCGTTGTAAAAAGAAATATAGAAAAGTAGTATGTTCGAAATTTTCCTTTAACTCTTGAAAAATGCACAATAAACACGCCAGTTCGATGTGTTTGCACACTCATATTTATTTGTAACTTTTATGTTACTGTAAACATTTATAAACTATAGAAATTTATCATGTTTCGTTTTAATTTTTGCTGGAAAACAACCCAAAACCAATTTAAAATCTTTTTTAGTTACTGGGTATATAATGGTGTTTCATTTATTTACTTTTTTACTACTTTAAGAATATTTTTTTTGTTTGTAGCGCTTATTAGTTATTGAACGCAAATTTCAAATAATCAGCTTAGCTGTATAAACTTTCAATAACTCTATTTATGAAATTGTCTAATCAATTTTTATATTTTCAGGTAATGTTACATACGACTGAGAGTATATTGGATTTTGAATGTGACTAAATGGTAAGATATTTTTTTCTTGTTTCGAAAATTTTTATTTATTTTAAAAATACTAATAATTAAGATTAATTGAAAATAAATCAAACTGCCACGTGATTAATAAAATAGTATTGTCTAGAGTTGACGCCTGTAATTACTTACGTGAACACATCGATTTTGGAGAACTTGTAATTTATTGTTGGTGTTATTTCGTCGATCGTATTTGTCGATTTGATATCACGCAAAGCTCATTAATCATAAAGCCAGCGGACAACACCGTACTTCAATCAGTATTCATTATAGTGTTTTGATTTCGTGCCCATTAAAGTAAATATATTCATGGCAAAAATGTTTTTGTTTACAATTTGTTGACACGGAAAAGAAACATACTAGCTAACCTCAGAAGGTGTAGTAACACAATTCAGAATCAGATTTTAAAAATTACGGTATTATGCGTTTATAATTACTTTAAATATTACACCGACAAAGATTTCTTGTTTTGCTATGTACATATGTATGAAAATTCGCGTACCAATAACATTATATGTTTAGATATACCGGGCATTTCAGAATTTCACGGCACTCGTTCAGGGATGTGTTCTCAAGCACTAAATAAACCAAAATGCGTGTAAGTATGTCTTAAAATAATTTATTACCGAGATATCGAAGATTGAAAATGTTTATTTAACAATCCAATATTCCGAGAAACTCCAAAGTAGTCTCTGTTTTGTTGAATGCAGCATTCAGAACGACGAATTCATGTTTCTTTGATAAATCTTATAGCATCAGGACAATGCTTGACAGTTGCTGCAGTTTCCACGATCCGATTCCTTATTACTTCTTATGTGTCAATACGCGTAGAATAAACCATAGGCTTCTTAACTGAACCCCATTGAGCATTCCTTCTTCTCCTACAGGTTTCAATGTACCGGTTTTCCTAAAATGCTTTTCGATGGCGTCAAACGTTTTACGATTTCGTATTCTTCGAATGGAATATATTTCAGAGTATCTTCGAACAGCAGCAAGCAGCATTATACCTCACCATAAATTAAAAGCATGTTGGCTTGTTCTGCAAAAGTATACATATTTGTGGTGTCTCCCATGATAATTGAAAATTGAAGTGAGTATAAAGTATTAACTCGTTCGAAAAGGCACATAACTAAAAACCTATCTTAAAGTTTGCTTGGAAGTTTCATAATTCAGATGAAACTTCCAAGAAAACTTTAAGATAGGTTTTAAGTGCTATAGTGGAAAAAGGTCCAAGGTTAAACTCGACAGAACACCTTACCCATTGACAAAGTTAAAAAGTTCAAATACATAATCTGGTACGTAGACTTCCGCGGTCGTGGTCCATGCTTCTGGATTTCCGGGCTGAAACCGTGTCACTTGTATATCTGCCGACGTTTCGTACCCATTTATCTGGAACATCTTCAGGCCTCAACTTCTGCACTGAAACTGGTGTAAGTCGATGGTGGATGGGTTTATATATCTGTAATGGGTCATGGGTCAATGGAGTGTTACGGTTACGGTTGGGTAGTTTGGAGATGCAGGATTGCCAGGCGTTGTCTACGGGGTAGCTATCATCGCGGTTGAGGTTTAGGGTGCTTAGAGATCTCTACAGTTTCACGGATTTTGTGACCATAGTTAGTGCGGGATAGGATCTTGGTCGAATTAAACTGTACATGGTGCCCGGTTTCCAGCCTATGCTCGGTAAGTGCAGAACCGGCTATGCGCGGCAACCTAGTATAACGCTCATGTTCAGAAACACGAGTGCCGACTCACTGGTTTGTTTCACCAATATATACACTGCCGCATGAGCAAGGAGTCCTCTACACACCAAGTAATTCTAAAGAAACATGGTCTTTTACGGAAAAAGGGTCAGATACGTATATTTTGCCATTCCAATGATTAGATGAACACGAAATATTAAGATATGCTTTAATGCCTCAATTGTATTCACGGCAAATTAATTTTTTTGGTAATAGTTTTCTGGGTATACGCGGTATATGTATTATTTTTTACTCAAATGATAAAAGTATGACAGCGAATAGACACTATCAATATATTCATAAATTGAAAAAATACAGCATCCGCAATATTTACCAGACGTATATTCAATAGATCATCATTTCTTAAAATATGTCTTCTTGAACTAAGAAGAGTCTGTCACCGGAACTATTTACGTGCTACAGAGGATTAGGTTTTTTAAAAGGAACTTTTGTTTTTGCTAATCGTTTGTGGAACCGTGTTCACGCATAAATATCTTTTTGATTAATAGAAATTTACATTGCAGAAATTAAATATTTTTAAAGTTTTTCCAAATTATTTAATTCAATTTCTCATTTTAATTTTTCCAAAGTTATCATATATTTAAGCATACCAAAATACCAGATTTAAGTAAATCAATAATTTAATGTTTAACAACTACCGACGCCACACAATTAATAGCAAAATATTAAGTCAAAATTATGAAAGGACAAATGAACTATTATAATTTATTGCAGCAATTATATTAATTATGCGTAATGTGTAGTTGAATCATTCCCAGAGGGAAATCCTTGGAGACAACAATAATTGACTTATTAGCGCTTGCTTTATGAAGCGCATAATAGTACGGTCTATATTTATTTAGAGCACATTAATAATCATCAAAAGGGTATCACCTCCATACCATAATTCGTATAGATAATAAATTCAAGCAATATTCCCCGGCAATACGTACAGGTCTTAAACGAATATGTAAATTTTGTATTTCGGGTATACCATTTAATAAACGAAATAGGCTTCCTGATAATACATTAAAATTGGTTTTAATGGATGTGCTATTTTCAACGTTCAACCTTAACTTAGTGAGAAATACATTTTACAATTTTATAATGAATTTTTTTATATTTTCGTGTTTGTATTGGGTTGGCAACTAAGTACTTTCGGTTTTGTAGTATAAAATAAAACACTTTTTTTTAAACAAATAATAGTTTTTAATCATTTATATATTTTCCATTTTGCTCAATGACCTTTTGTCATCTTTCTTTCAGCTGCATGATTCCGCGCTCATAAAATTTCTGGTCCTTATCAGCAAAAAACTGAACCAGGTGCGAGTGAAGGTCATCGTCATTTGTGAAAGTTTTACCATTCAAAGAATTCTGCAAACTTAGAAATAAATGGTAATCAGATGGTGCTAGATCAGGGCTGTATGGGGGATGTGGCATCACTTCCTAGCCAAGCTCCAATAGTTTCCCACGAGTTGCCAAAGATGTGTGAGGCCTTGCATTATCTTGGTGGAAAACTACACCTTCCCGATTTGACAATTCTGGCCGTTTTTCTTTGATTTCTTCATCCAGTTTTATTAATTGTTGACAGTAAACATCAGAATTGATCGTTTGGTTCCTTGGAAGCAGCTCAAAAAACACAACACATTTGTAATCCCACCAAACTGACAGCATGATCTTTTTTGGATGCAATTCAGCTTTCGATGTGGTTTGAGCTGGTTTATCGTGTTTGCTCCATGATCGTTTTCGAACTATGTTACTGTAGGCTATCCGCAACCTCTCGAACAGTTATATGACGATCCTCTTCAATTATGACTTTGATTTGGTCATCATCAACTTCAGTAGGCCGACCAGAACGTTGCTCATCTTTGAGGGAAAAATCTCCAGAACGGAATTTTTTATACCAATTCTGACACGTGCGCTCTGTTAAGCAATTAGCACCATAAACTTCACATATCTTTTTGTGAGCCACAGCAGCTTTCTTTCCTTTACGGACATAAAATAGTAAAATATGTCGAAAATGTTCGTTTCTGCACTCCATTTAAAATTAACCCACAACTAATAGCTTTAAAAAACCGAAAGTACTTAGTTGCCAACCCAATATTTATATAAAGGTGAAGGTTTTCAATTTCTTTTCCTTTTATATCATTTCAACAATTATGCATTGTTGTAGTATACTTTTATTAATTATTTCTAAAATGAATGATTTTACATGGAATTGTTAATATATTGGTTTTGATTTTAATATATTTTACATGATGGTCTACAATATGCGCGGTAATGGTAATTTCTTAAATCAAGAACAGTTATTTGTTTAATAACATTTTTTGTAATTAAATATAAGTACTTTTATTTTCAAAATTTCTATTAAATTTTAAGATCACTTACCGTTTCATCAACTTTATATTTTTAGTAAAACGTGACTTTCAGACATAATGCATTAGTAAACTGGTGAATGTTTTGACTCATTTTTGTTTGAAGTTTTTTACATCCTCACCAATATTTTCTGTCGATACCTTACACTTCATCAAGATTAAAATCGAAACAAGATTGAAAAAATAACGAAATATTACAGATGTAAACTCTCGAGCAGTTGTTAAGCTTTCTTAAATTTAATAAAGCCATAAACAATTAACAAAGCACTTCAAAACTGTAGCCAACTACTTAATATATTCTTGTAATCACATCTGTTCTTTGTAATTAATTATGTTTTACCATACAAAAGGATGTGATTAAGTTTAAGTTTTTATGATGTAAGTTTCGCAAATTGTTTTGTCCACAAAGTCAGCTGTAAAATTTCATAATTAACGTGTATTAGTTTCGTTGTTCACTAAGATTGATATATAACCCCTTTCCACATTAACTTTTGTAATTCTGTATACGCATTTGTCATCATCAGCAGATAATTACAAAGTGTCGCACCTGGTAAAACACGGCGAAAAATACCTGTATATGTATACCGTTACATTTCTAAAGAACACGCAACATACATTTTGAATGAAGAATTGCTATGAAGAAGCTGTACAAGGAGGATACCGCAACTGTTCAGTGTTGATCAAAAATTGATACGAATGCAAATTTTCCGTCGGTGTTTGGAACGTTTTCAAAAAATAAATTAGTTTTTATATGCTGCTTTATCATCACAAATTGTGTTCATGATCATCAAACAAAACAATAATCCAAACAGTGTAATGATTTTAATTTTTTAGAATGCAAAAATTATACTTCTTATCGAATATCTTTCCAAAGGACGAAGCGTCACAGGTACATGTTACGTCTTTCCACCAAGTCAATGCACGGCCCTATGCGAATGTTACTATGGCAAAAATTAACGAATTTTTAGGGAGCAAAGAACAAAATCACTGAAATTTTTTAATTTCCTAAAATATTATTTTTCATAATAAAAGCAGAATACAAAATACGGTATACGATTAAAAAAATATACTAAAATGTGCACCTGTTTATTTGATTTTTCAAACAATTTATGTGCAGTCATTAAATTAGAAATATTAACAAAATGAAAGAGGACACATTTCAAATAGAGAATCTTTAACGATATATCAACCACCACTTTCTTGTTTTGGGGGTGTTTTATTTATAGACTCATTTGAATGTATTTATATTAAGTCGATGTATTATCGTGACAAAAGGAAATTTATGCTCTCTCCGGATGCCAGAATAACGTGAAGTGCATAGCTTTTCCAAACGTTTCTGGGAAATTGTTCGTGTTTGCATGATGCCATGATCTTCGAATGGGACGCATTTATGCATAAAAATAAACATATATTCGTAAGTTATTGTCACTAATTCGGATTTAATATTACACCAGTCGTGTTAATGTTTTAATAAATAAAAATCAAGAATTTGCGGATACTTTGTTTATTATTTAGCTGTTAATAGCGTATAATTAGTAACATTAATATAATCATGAAGTTCGTTGGTTAGAAAATGTTATGTAACGTAATGCTCATTCATATTTATTCCGTAGACGTATTTTTAAAATGTTACAATGCAGCTTTAAATAAGAGTATAAGTATATACAGTTTGAGAATTTGAGACCAGTTTCTACGTATATATAACAAGATATATATTACAATTCATACGATGTTTAAATTTGAGAAAGCCAATATCCTTATAACTATACGAAAAATATGTATGTCCAAGGAAAACAATAGGAAAGAGGAAGCCAATACCATTTCCAATATTCTTCAATTAAAGGATTACGGGTTACAAATACGAGGATAGTTTGACAAGTAGTGAGAATGACACATAGGTGGCGCTCTAATTGGTAAAACAAATGCACTGTAATTTAGGTTGGCTATTTATATGTTTACATTCCGATATTTAGATAAATCGGTTGATTAGTTTATTTTTGACAGCTGATTGAAAAAGAAGCAACACGTCGTTTTGTTCAAATGGAAAACGCAGAGTATCGTACGAAATAAAAGATGAGTTACGGGAAACATTAGGTGAATCTGCTGCATCATCCGCCACAATAAGTAGATGGGTAAATTAATTTAAACGTGGTAGAACGAGCTGTGTTGATGAAGCGCGCTCTGGAGCACCCAAAATCGTGACTTCTAAGGAAGTGATTATAAAAGTCCATAATATTATTATGCAAGATCGACGACTCAAAGTTAGAGAGATAGCAGCAGCAGAGATAGCTTTCGGCAAGATGGGTGCCACGATTGCTTGCTACTGATCAAAAGTTCACTCGTTTGCGCATTTCCAATGAGTGTTTGGACCTTTATAAGCGGAATCCGGTTGATTTTTGTAGGCGATTTGTTACTTCCGATGAAACTTGGATACACTACAGTACACCCGAAACTAAACAACAGTCGAAACAATGGTTAGAACTTGGTTCTGCACCTCCAAAGAAAGCGAAAACCACTTTATCGGCAAACAAGGTGATGGCATCAATTTTTTGGGATTCAAAGGGCATTTTGCTCATTGATTACCTTCAGAAAGGTGCCACAATAAACGGACAATATTATGCAGAACTTCTACAAAAATTAAATGTTGACATTCGTGCTAAACGGCCAGGAATGGCAAAGAAAAAGATTCTGTTTCACCAAGACAACGCTCCCTCGCATACCAGCACAGTTGCGATATCAAAAATCCACGAGTTGCATTTCCAATTAGTACCGCATGCGCCTTGTTCGCCGGATCTAGCCTCTTCCGACTTCCACCTTTTTCCAAAATTGAAAACGGCATTAGGTAGAAAGAAATTTTCGTTTAACGACGAGCTTATCATTTTCGTAAATGAGTATTTTGCAAGTCTTCCGGAATCGCATTTAAGAGATGGCATAAGGGCATTGGAGCACCGTTGGAATAAATGTATTACTGTGTAATGTATATTGAAAAATAAAAATTATTTTGTATTAAAAAATTCGTTTTTCTTTTCCATTCTCACTACTTGTCAAACTACCCTCGTATATGTAGAAAATTTTCGTGTAAATTAACGTAAAGTCTTCCTTTTATAGACCATACTTCCTAAAAAAGAAATAATATAGAGAAGACAAAAGGAATAGTTACTTAAAAGCTATTCCATTCGGTTCTTAGGTAAAGAGGAGAAAAATAAAGTTATATAATGCACACTGTGAAAAGACGGATCCCTTCATGTGACTAAGCCTGTGAAAATTTGCTCAATAGGAAATCAGGGCAGTGGACAATGGACGTACAAACAACGGGAAATACCAACCCCCTAAATAAACGGAATTATATCGCACAGATAAAGCCCGCGTGTCCCACGAAAACCAGTGAAAATAAATTTCACAAAGGAAGAGACACATTTTTGCCCCTATATCACGTCCAAGCATGGCACGAGGTCTTGCTAGCGGTGCGTAGACCGGTAAAGTTATGAGATTATCGTATTGCGTGACGTTGTTGTTGGAAACTTGATTCAATGGCGGTTTTCGGTTCGGTATTGGATGATATCAGATCGCATTGATAATATTTAATTTTACCGCTAAAATTAGAAAAGCCTATGTAACAACTATACATCATGAATGATATGTAGGTGCTATATTCATTTCGTTTTCTTTGTGTCTTTGATTAAATTTTTCATCTGAGCACGGAAACAAATCATAAGCAATAATAAAGTAATAAAAATGTGTATGTGTATATACGAGGGAGCGTTTTTATATTCGCGGAATGAGCGGGTTGTAGAGGGGTGAGTAGGCGCATCGGGGGCGTGGCCTGTGCAGTGACTCATGATTAGTATAAATACAAAGTTTCATTGTTATTAGACAGTTAGTCTTTGAGCTGTCATCAACCAAGTAACATAATCAGGAGTGAAAAGTGAAATATGGAAAAAATCGAATATCGTGCCGTTATAAAGTTCCTTACCAGGCAAGGAAAATCAGTCGCGACCATAATGAATGAGATGTCATTGGTTTACGGCGACTCTTGTCCAGGAAAAACCATGGTGTACAAGTGGCATAGTTTATTTAAACAAGGAAGGGAATCCCTTGAAGACGACCCGAGGCCGGGCAGGAGCATTGAGGTGACCACGCCAGCACTTATCCAAAAAGTTGAACAAATTGTACTCGAAGATGCTCGACTAAAGAAGAAACAACTCGCAGAAATGGTTGGAGTATCCGATACAACAATTTTTAAAATCCTACACGATCATCTCGGCATGTCTAAGGTCAGCGCAAGATGGGTGCCGAGAATGCTCACGCCGTCGCAAAAACAACAGCGCGTAGAGTGTTCGCGTGCATTTTTGGACCTCTGTAATGAAGACAAGGATGGTGTATTGAGTGGAATTGTTACTGGAGACGAAACTTGGGTTCATCATTATGAACCTGAGTCCAAACAAGACTCCATGCAGTGGCATAAAAAGGGCACAGCACCTCCCAAGAAATTTAAAGTGTCACAATCGGCTGGGAAACTCATGGCAACGGTATTTTGGGACTCGGAAGGAATATTGTTGATTGATTATAAAGATAAAGGTGTTTCTATAACCGGAGAATATTACGCTTCAATATTAGAGCGACTAAAAGAAGCCATTAAAGAGAAAAGACGGGGAAAATTGACAAAAGGTGTTCTGCTTTTGCACGACGACGCGCCCGTCCACAAGAGCCGCGTTGCGTTAGCTGCCCTGCATAAGGTGGGCTTCGAAATTATGAATCACCCACCCTACAGCGCAGACCTGGCCCCGAGTGATTATTACGTGTTTCCGAAAATGAAAAAAGAGCTGCGGGGTAAAAAATTTACTGCCGATGATGAAGTCAAGGAGGCAGTTTCGGCGTATTTTGCAGATAAAGAGAAATCATTTTTTTATGAGGGTATAAATAAATTAATTGAAAGATGTGAAAAATGTATCCGTCTTGCAGGTGAATATATTGAAAAAGAAAAATAATTTGGTTTTTTTATTTCCATCCCTTGTCCCCCATTCCGCGAATATAAAAACGCTCCCTCGTATAATGTAAATAAACAGTTTGATCAAATAAAGAGTACTGGTAATTGTAATAGACTAATATTAATACTCTTGAAATTTTAGATTATCAGTCAAGTAGAATTTCCCAAGAGTGAAATAATAAAATATATAAAAAATATTGTTTGAATAAATCGCAAAAATACATGTTTCTAAATAAAATAAATCTATAAAATTCAATAAAGATATTGCAAACCAACAGTAATTAATTTTTTTGTCAACAAAGGATAGTGTAGAATTAATATTTGGTAAAATAACCATTACTTACTGTTAGATTTTAACATTTGACGCCGAAGTATTTACCAAATGCTAACAATGTTCGGTGAAAATAGCGTACCACATACGGTTACTGAAAACTGTGATTGTTATTCTAAATCCTCGATCTTTCCTTCTACAAGTCATTTTTTATCCTTTCGCTTTGGTATTTTAGGCAATTATCGTGCATTAGGACCCATTTTAAGAGCGTAATGGCTCAGCATATAGATGCATATTATGCATATTAGTCTTCAATATACAAAGGGTACTTCGAAAGTTTTACAATATGACGCAACAATGAATCGTAGGAAGCTTATTGTTGCTGCATGTTGAGACTCATACGTGCATTGTAGCCGCCGCGTCATGGCGATGGGCTCAGTTATTCATTAGCAGTGCTTGCGATGGCATGGCGGTCAAGAAATGAGAAAAGGGCAGTTTTGCGTTATAATTTCGTGCGTGGTTTAAACATAGACGAGTGCTTCGAAGAAATGACTCTTGCACTAGTCTGCCCACATCGCACAACGATATTCAGGTGGTATAGAGAATTCCAAAGGGGAAATTTAACTGTGGAGGACGCTGAGAGGCCGGGATGGTCACGAACGTTAGTTACGGAGGAAAACGTTACTACTGTGAGGAAAGTGCTTTTCGAGGACAGGCGAGTGACCTACTAACGGATAGAGGGTACTTCAGGCCTAAATGCACCAGCAATTGGTTCGATTCTGCATGATCATTTGCACGTGAAGAAACTTTGTTCTCTCTGGGTGCCGCATCGACAGACTGAAGAGCAGATAACACGAGGTATGACTTGGTGCCGGGAGGTGCTAAAAAAGTTTAATAAGGGACAATCTCGGTATGTGAACAACATCGTGACAGGTGACGAGACTAGGTTGTACTATTACGATGAGCCGATCAAAGCTCGAAACAAAGTTTGGGTCTTTGATGATGAGGACACACCCGTAGTTGTCAGAAAATCGCGATCTGTAAAGAAGAAAATGATAGCTGTATTTTTCATTTTCTAACGCACTGTATAAATATACATACACACACGAGGTATAGCAATTAAATAACGAGACTGCGCTCCTTCCATCGCGCAGCCGCATCGAAAGAGGCTGTACTTAGAATGTCATTAACCTTGGTACATCCTAAGTCCCAACTCGTAGTCGTCTCTCTGTCTGCCGTAGAGCTATTTTATTTAATAGTGCCTTGATAATGGTTGACGTAAAAATCGAGCAGCGAATTAACCTAAAATTCCTTGCCAAATTAAAAAAATCGCTAGCAGGAGGTATGTATATGGTGACAATATTACGTCACGTGCACGAGTTTTTAAATGGCAAAAACGGTGTTTTGAATGTCGGGAAGAAGTCGAAGATGAACGTTCTGGTTGACCTGTGACAGCATAAATTGAAGGGAACGTCCAGAAAATTAATGAAATTGTGCGGAAAGACCGACGTCTGAGCATTCAAATGATTTCCGATATGGTAAATATTAACAAAGAAACAGTAAGACACATTTTACATGATGGATTGAACATGACATAAGTTTGTGCAGAAATGGTGCCGAAGAACTTCACTCAGGATCAAGAAACCAATCGGATAAACTCCACTGAAGAACCAGACTTGATCACAAAAATCATCACATGCGATGAAACTTGGATTTTCCAGTATGATCCGGAAATAAAGCGTCAATCGATGCATTGGCAACCAGCCGGGTCGTCAAGACATAAAAAAAGCATGAATAAGCAAATCTAAATTTATTATCATGACTGACTGAGTGCCTGAGTGGTTAAAACGTTAATAAGAAATACTGCAAAGAAGTTCTGATTAAGCTAAAGGAAAGAGTAAGGAAGAAAAAACTACTCGTGGATTCTGCACCAGGACAACGCTCCAGCTCACAATGCCCTATCTGTGAAACAGTTTGTAGCGGACAAGCGCACTGCTGTGTTTGATCATCCTCCATATTCGCCATATCTGACTTCTAACACATGGATCAATAAGTCCCGAGACTAACCCATAGATGGCGCTCGTAGTAAACCAGTAACCACGTCTTTCTAGAGTACTAACCTTTGCTTGAAACGTGTCAAAATTTTAAGTCGATCGGACCAGAAACAGCTGAATTATCGAGGTTGGAGTAAAGTCGTTTTGTAGTTTGTTTAAACAATGGAAAAAACCGAGTTTCGTGTTCTGATAAAACATTGTTTTTTAATGGGTAAAAACACCACGCAAGGAAAACAATGGATTGAAAAATGTTACCCGGACTCTTGTCCATCAAAAGCAACGATTTGTCGGTGGTTTGCCGAGTTTAAACGTGGTCGTACCGACACAAATGACGCGGAACGCTCGGGTAGACCTGTGGAAGCCGTTACACCGGAAAATGTGAGTGAAGTAACAAAAATTATAATGAAAGATCGTAAAGTGAAGCTCCGTGAGATTGCTGAGATGACACAGATATCATATGGAAGTGTATTTACTATCCTTCATGAAAAATTGAGCATGAAAAAGGTTTTTTCCAAGTGGGTGCCGCGATTGCTCTCGATGGAACAAAAACAGCAACGAGTCGATGATTCAGAAAGCTGTTTATCGCTATTTACTCGCAACAAAAAAGATTTCTTGCGTCGTTACGTGACCATGGACGAAACATGGATACATCACTACACTCCAGAGTCGAAGCGACAGTCATCTGAGTGGCGCACAGCTGGCGAAAGCCGTCCGATACGTCCGAAAACGCAGCAGTCAGCTGGCAAAGTCCTGGCGTCAGTTTTTTGGGATACACATGGCGTGATTTTCATTGACTACCTCGAAAAAGGTAAATCGATCAACAGTGATTATTATATTGACTTACTGGTGCTTTTGAAGGAGGAAATCGCAAAAAAACGACCGCACATGCAGAGAAAAAAAATCCTTTTTCACCAAGACAATGCACCCTGCCACAAGTCGATGAAAACAATGGCAAAATTGAACGAATTGGGTTTTGATCTGCTTCCCCACCCCCCATATTCGCCAGATTTAGCCCCCAGTGACTACTGGCTCTTTGCTGATCTTAAAAATATGCTCCAGGGAAAAAGATTTGGCTCAAATGAGGAGGTCATCGCTGAAACTGAAGCTTATTTTGAAGCGAAAGATAAATTTTTTTATAAACATGGTATTGAAAAATTGGAAAAGCGTTGGAACCATTGTATCACCCTAAAAGGTGATTATGTTGATGAATAAAAAAAAATTTTGCAAAAAAAATGTTGTTTTCATTGTTAGTCTCGGGACTTATTGATCCATGTGTTACCTGTTCCCAAAAACAACTAACAACTGAACTACAGCAATGTTTAGAATGATGGAAGACACATATACAGCGGTGTATAGACAGAGAAAGAGAGTATATTGAAGGGTCTAAAAGTTAAATATAAGTTTATTTGCAATAAATAACATTTCTCACACCAGATTCGTTATTTAACAGCCACACCTCGTTAATGATAATCTTTTGAAGCAATACTCTAATACAAGTATTAGTAATTATAGTATTAGAACTTATAGTTCTCTGTTTATTATTTCAGATAAACATTGTATGTAAATATTTTCAGAGTGTAATTACTTGTATTTAAAATTTGTTTTTGAAAACTGAAAATCAAATTTCTAGCGTATGAATCACATAATTTTACAAACTTTAGGTTTATACTGTTCTATAATTGTCCAATATTCATATTCCCTTCCGGATGAAATTTTAATACGTAATCGTCCGTCTTTCTCTTCTATATGGTTATCTCATTTTTCCGTAGTTTGTGTGTTCCCGTTGTTTCGCTGTTCCAGCTACGATGAGACGAGTAGGGCTTAAAACTTTATAAGTGAAGACAAAAGTTGGTGGTTTTACATGAACAAAAGACTATTTTAAATTAGCATACAACAGGTACTGGAGGGAAGAGGATAAAACGTCCGTGATTACTTCCATTTCGAGGCAGGATGGTATATATCGTAATGCTAAAATTGCAGAAACGTTTCAGTGCGGGATGGAGTAACAAATAATTACTTTTAAAAGTTTAACGGGGATGAACAAATGTAGGATATAATAGCAGAAACGATCCTAACTTGCAACTGGTTACTGTTTTTAATTAAAAGTATTGTGATTATTTAATCAGTGAGCAGTTTGAAGTACATGTTCAAGCGTATGATAATGGTATTAGCAATTTATTGCTCTAAGTACATATTCGTTAATTCATTTGTGTGATAAAATAAAAATGAATAGTGCAGTATTACACATGGTAATCAATAACACATCATGTTTATTTTCAAGACTAGTTTCTATTACAAACGAATATTTAAAAATTAATCAACATGAAGATATTGAACGATTGAAGAATATTGTTTAAAAATTTCAAATGCTCTTAGCAACAGCAAAGAAAAATTTTAGCAACGATAAGAATGGGTGTTAAATTAATGTGGAGTGACAAAAATATAAAAAAGAATTTTAAAAAAATTGATAAAAGTATAAACTATAAGGATAATATAAGCACAAAGTTTGAAAAACAAATATAACAGAGCAATGAAATAGTATTTGCAAAAGATGGTGGATGATGAATTTGAAAAGAAGAAGTCAAATTAATTTTAGAAATATGATTAATGTATTAGGAAGAGGTCACGTGATAATTACTTAAAACAAGTAAAGTAGTAAATGGAATAGTAAAATCCCTCTTTTAAATCACTTAAGACTGCGCTACACTATTAAGAAGGGTATTGACACGAACCTAAGCCAAACTTGTGTAAACGATTAATTAGTGAAATACGATTGCTGAGTTATTATCATTTAGGAACCAAATTAAATTCGTTCGGGACGATATCAGACGTGTTTGACTTTTGGTTCGTATAGTCGATCAAGAGCTGAATGCAAAGAAGCTGTATGTTTTGAATGTCCAATAAATGAAGAATATAAAAACGGTAATCTTGTGCATCTACCGCAAGGAGAGTAAGTATTGCGATGATCATCCGGGATTCACTAATGTTCACGTAATAATGAAGTGTAAAAACCCTAAATGAAAGTCTCAAACTTTTAAAGAGTTCCCACTAGCTAAATATCGAAGGTCTGTTTTTAATTTTGTTCTCGCCATCTCGCAGCTCATATTAGGGTCGCTTCTCTGAATTTTGGAGTTCAAATAAATATTGAAAATGATAAAGAATTTACTGATGTTCACAGTAATTAAATATAGAAACCTTAAATCAAAGTTCCAAACTCTTAAGTCTCCATTAGCTAAATAACGAAAAGTTATTTCTAATTTTCTTCGTACCAATATAACTTATCTCATATTGTTGTCTCTGCTCTGAATTTTGGAGAAAATACGGTCCCATAAATATTGAAACTAATGATTTGACATTCTAAGGAAATTTCTGAGATCATCCGGATACTCTTGTTTTCTAATTAAATTATTCCGCCCTCTTTGAGGAATCCGTTCCCTCATCTCCCATCTCGTATTATTATATATTTTCCTTTTAGAAGTTTCAAAATACTGCATCCTATCAACTCACACATATCTTGACATGTTTAGGTGTGTATTCCACTACTGTTACCAGAACTTTCTGTAGACGTAGGAGAGACTTTAAAGTATGTCTTGAAATTTAATGTTGTAATGTTTCTCTACGATTATCGTGCACTAATCAATCTAGAAATAATTCGTGATTGTTTCTTGTCCAACTAGTTGACTTTGCCATAGTGCGAAGATGCAGTAACGCTATAGTAAAATACGTCTTTAATCCGTCTACAAACGTTTTTTCTTTCCAGGGTTTAACTTATTTTTTATATATCGAACTTCTTCGTTGTTCAAGATTTCTGGCCTGTCTTAATGCTCTTTTTCAGAAAATTTCTACCATGGAACTTCCTGAAACAACGTTATATAGTTCGTTTGTGTAAAATAGCCTAGATTGCAAAATAATTTATAATAAATGAATATTTGATTAAAATAGGTCTTCGTGTCATTCATCAGTTGACAGAATTGCATTATAAATCTATATTTAAAAATTTTTGAACAATTGTGAACAATTTGATGAACGTTAATAAATTTAATAATTAGGCAAGCAGTAATGATCTTCGCGTGAACCTCTCAATAAAACTTTAGTATTGTACTATCTGCGAATCTGTGCGTATGTGTATTGTCTTGAGTGCCGTATTTAACAATGGCTTTGAAGCGGTTTTTTTATACACTCATCCGAGAGGCGCTTGAGGGAGTGCTGCAGCTACTGCGAATACATATGCTAAAAAGTCGCAGTCGCACAAAAAGTGAATACAAAATTATATCGAAACACACATCGTCGATGATTTGCCGAAACACAAAAAGACAGCATGAAATGATCGAAATGATATTTTCTCAAAAACTTGTCCAAAACGTTGAATCAAGCTCTAATTAATTTAGAAAAAGATTAAATATATCAATAAAAACAATTGGTTAATAATTATAAGAACAAACATTAAAATACGCATGCACTGGTCTTTACATTATTTTAGAGTCCAATTCCAAGCTGTTTATTAAATCACACCGGTGAAACATTTCGACAGCAGTAATTATTTGTTCTTCAAATTGAGTTCGTTCTTTAAGTTGAACAATTTTCACCAAATAACAGCAAAAATTTTCTATGGATGTATTCATTTTTTATAACAGTACCTACGGCTCACATGTCTACACACTTTTATAAAAATGTTTCACTTTTCACAACGTCTATTTTGTTTACATGTTCTAATTTTCGTAGGCTCCATATTTTTGTAAATTTTAATATGTGCGAGTGAAAGAAAATGAAACGTATATAATAACTAAACGAGAGGTAAATATTTTTTTCTACAGAGGAACATTTAAAAATATAGACAGTGTTTGCAGTCGTATGTATTTTAATGAGTAAAAGCATGTTAAATGGTAACACTGCGTTGTGTTCTTGTCCAGTACAAATAAATTAAGGTTGACTGAATTTTACCAAATACGGGCGAGATAGCACTTTGTTAATCTACAAACATATGTCTGAGTACTATGTTATATATGTTTTAGGACGACAATTAACAGTAGTTTCTTTACATTTTCACAGCTTTTTTCTTAGAAATTTTCAACTAATATAAAATAATTTTTATAGCAGAATATTAAATATCTTCTTAATTAACTTGCTTGCCCGAATTATAGAAGAAATAAACTAATTAATGACAAGCCTCATTCGTCACTATAAAAGTCTTCAATATTATTTTTATTGATTATTTAACTTACTGCTTCGTAATTCTGATCTTGATACCTAAACAATATTTTCGTATTTGATCAATAAGGTTGATATATAACCCCTTTTCCACAATTAACTATTTGTAAATTCTGTATACGCATTTCGACAACCAAGTTGTCATCATCAGTAATTTCAAAGTGTCGCACCTGGTAAAACACGGCGAAAAAATTGTAAAAAATAAACTCCGTACGCGATCCGTACCGTTGAAAACCAAGATGTGCACATCTTGGTTTTCAACCACATCTTGGTTTTCAACGGTACGGATCGCGTACGGAGTTTATTTTTCGTAAATTTTTTCGCCGTGTTTTACCAGGTGCGACACTTTGAAATTATCTGCTGATGATGACAACTTGGTTGTCGAAATGCGTATACAGAATTTACAAATAGTTAATTGTGGAAAAGGGGTTATATATCAACCTTATTGATCAAGTCAATCAACCACAGGCTCCATCAAATTCAAATATTTTCGTATGTAACTAAGAGTGTTGCCGTATGTAATAATATGTATATTGGGTTGGCAATTAAGTACTTTCGGTTTTTACTGATAGAGAGCGTTGCTTTATTTTTTGTATAACGTATGTTAGTGCTGTACTTTACCGTTTGTCACGTGATACTAGTCACATTGACGTAACTTCAGAAGCAAGTAGTGCGTGATTTTTATTAAAGCTATTAGTTGTGGGTTAATTTTAAATGGAGTGCAGAAACGAACATTTTCGACATATTTTACTAATTTATTTCCGTAAAGGGAAGAAAGCTGCTGCGGCTCACAAAAAGATATGTGAAGTTTATGGTGCTAATTGCTTAACAGAGCGCACGTGTCAGAATTGGTATAAAAAATTCCGTTTTGGAGATTTTTCCCTCAAAGATGAGCAACGTTCTGGTCGGCCTACTGAAGTTCATGATGACCAACTCAAAGTCATAATTGAAGAGGATCGTGATATAACTGTTCGAGAGGTTGCGGAGAGGCTACATGTATCGCACACAATAATTGAAAAACATTTAAAATGTCTTGGGCTAGTTAAGAAGCTTGATATTTGGGTACCTCACGAATTGAAAGAAATTCGTTTAACACAAAGAATCAACTTTTGCGATATGCACCTTAGGCGAAATGAAACCGACCCTTTCTTAAAAAGAATCATCACTGGTGATGAAAAATGGGTCCTGTACAGTAACATAGTTCGAAAACGATCATGAAGCAAAGACGATAAACCAGCTCAAACCACATCGAAAGCTGAATTGCATCCAAAAAAGATCATGCTGTCAGTTTGGTGGGATTACAAAGGTGTTGTGTTTTTTGAGCTGCTTCCAAGGAACCAAACGATCAATTCTGATGTTTACTGTCAACAATTAATAAAACTGGATGATGCAATCAAAGAAAAACGGCCAGAATTGTCAAATCGGAAAGGTGTAGTTTTCCACCAAGACAATGCAAGGCCTCACACATCTTTGGCAACTCGTGGGAAACTATTGGAGCTTGGCTGGGAAGTGATGCCACATCCCCCATACAGCCCTGATCTAGCACCTTCTGATTACCATTTGTTTCGAAGTTTGCAGAATTCTTTGAATGGTAAAACTTTCACAAATGACGATGACCTTCACTCGCACCTGATTCAGTTCTTTGCTGTTAAGGACCAGAAATTTTATGAGCACGGAATCATGCAGCTGAAAGAAAGATGGCAAAAGGTCATTGAGCAAAATGGAAAATATATAATTGATTAAAAACTATTCTTTGTTTAAAAAAAAGTGTTTTATTTTATACTACAAAATCGAAAGTACTTAGTTGCTAACCCAATACTATTTTCCTGTTGCTTCAAATAATGTTTCACAAGCATTATAGTTGTATTAGATGAATATAGACTACAGTAGTATCGGGAAATTTTTAAGTGCACACAGTAGATTGAGGATTAAGATTGGTAAATATAAAAATAATAAAATCGGTCCCTTTTTCGTTTCATTGGAATGTGTGAAATTGATATAAATCGTTTTTATTCGCCATATTTGTAATTTTAGAATTAAAGAAATAAAAAGATAATGCTTTTTATTGTTGTGTTATTATACTTCACATATTTTGTAATATTAATATATATTTATTTCTTTTTATGATTGATTTTGTTATATTCTTATAGAATTTTTGTATAATTTTTCTCTTTCTATAACTTGTGTCTCTCATGTGGATCATATATATATATATATATATATATATATATATATTTTCTTTTTGTTGTAAGTATACATTACTCGGTAATCTGTAGTTAGACTGCTGCTGGATAATAAAGTATTATTATTACTATTATTATTATTATTATATTACAAATAAAAGGAAAGTATTTCAGTCCAACAGTGTAGTGTAGCAGTAGACAAATCATCGCTAAGGACGCGTACGTATATGTTCATATTAATGTTTGTTCGCTAGGTATTGGTGTGAAAGCAATCAACACTATTTGGCACTATCTTTTTGTATACGTGGATATCAGAATCCTTCAACCTAGTTGATAGCGTTGTAAGAAGCTACGAAATTGTTAGTATGTTGATTTCATCGGTATCATTCAGCACATCGCATTGCCCTCTATGATCATAAAAATGGTTCAATAAATTTATACTATATTCTTGAACTGAAAAATCACGTCTTGTTTTTTAAATACTAATTAAGTTTTTATTTACTAATAAAAAACAGATGTCACTAAAAAGAGCTGTGCTAATAATTTACAGCTCAGCTATGAATTCAAGAAAGCCATGACCATGGCATCTGTTTTTATAACTATAATAATTAATGGAAATAACTACTGCCGAACAAAGCAATGGCTAAGTTCATCAGGTAGTGCGACGTTTGTTCGGCAGTTTTACACACCTGACGGTGGTTTTTATTGAAATGAAAATACAAAGCAACGAGAGTTTGCAAAATGGACATATACTTATATCATTACCTTGTATTATAGTCGTTTTTGGACTTTTTTAAATATTAGTCAAAATTATTATAAACCTGTTTTCTTGTATAGATATATGTATTCTATGTAAAATTTTTATCAAAAAACTGATATAATATCAGGTTGTTACATATGAAATGACCGATTTTGTAAGAAATAAAAAAGTCTAAATTTAAAAAAATATAAATATTTATTCTGCAAAATAGTCTCCATTTACATGCCAAAAGCGTGGAAGCTGAAAAATTCCCTTTGAAAAGAAATCTAGGTTTTGACGGCTCACCTATTGCTCAAACACTGCCATTACAGACTCCCGGTCAGGGAAGTCCCTATTTTTTAAGTGATTGTCTAAATTCCGGAAAAAATGAAAATCAGTTGGCGAAATGTCATGTAAATAAGGTGGGTGAGGGAGAATTTCGTAACCAAATTCCGGAAGTTTTTGGATTGTCTGTCGTGCAACATGAGGTCTTGCATTATCATGAAGAAGTATGGGTCCATGTCTATTGACTAGTGAGGGCTGCAAGCGGCTCAATTTTCCATGCATAGTTTCTAGTTCGGCACAATAGGACGCTGCCGTTATGGTTTCACCAGATTGCTAAAATGAATAGCGAATAATACCCTTACTGGTCCACCATACAGTCACCATAATCTTTCACGGGTGAAGTGACGCTCGTGCATGCTGTCTTGGTGCTTCACCTCGATCTAACCATTGTCCTGACCGTCTCCGATTATCATAAAGTATCCGCTTTTCGTCACACGTTACCACTCGATGAAGAAACGGTTCAACTCTCTGTCGATTATCCAAAGAGGTAGCCACCTCTAATCGACGGAGCTTATTGGCTTCCGTTAATTAGTGCGGCACCCATCGATCGAGTTTCTTCACTTTGCCAATCGAAGAAAGGTGACGACTAATGGTGGCAATGGATACTTGAAATGTTTCTGCAAGGCTACGCACTGTTGTTAACGGATTACTTTCAACTTCTACACGCAGCTCGTCGTCATTAACAAGGGCAGGTGTATTAATCTTTCCAAGAAATGGAACAGGTACACACGTCAAAATAAATACCCTTTTCTACAAATACAAAAATAATTTTCACCAAAAACATACACATCTTCACACAGGTGCGGTTCAATTCAGACTGAAGGAAAAAACGGACATTACATTTGTAACAACCTGATACATGAACATTTATAACACTTCTCGATTCTTCAAAGCGAAAACAAAGAGATGTTTATAATTTTCCAGATGCTAAGATAAGGGAAAGAATCACGGAAGTTATCTGTAATAGCAGGTATTGCATCACTAATTTTTCTTTGTTTAGTTTTAATGATTAAATCCACATTCATTTATATTACTGACATTGTATAGCACATATGATAAGTTTAAAAATACACATTACATAATTAAAATTGATTCAAAAGATTTAATACTAGATTTTATAACTCCAAAAAAAATAAGACAACGAAATGCAACAAATACAAGTTCTAGGAAGCCTTCAAATTTCATGCAAATTGATGATGTAGCAATATATAGACACTTTGATTATTAGTAGGAATAACATTAAGTGTATTTTAAGTGTATTTTAAATAATCATGTATTTTTGCACAAAGTAAACGCAGACGTACGAAAATGAAAGCTAATTTATATAATTTAAATTATTTTTCATGGAATAATCTCCTTTCTTGGTATATTTACAAAATGAAACTAAAATATTTATATGAAAATGAAATTCTTTCTCTAGTCCTACATCAAAGTTAGTTGGAAAATATACTATTTAGATATCGGGAATATAAAACAGCGAAAGCATTACTAGACTTTTATGGCCTCTACTGCATTGTGTTTCAGATTTTCTTAGTTTTGAGCGAACTACAAATCAAAGACCAAGTGCAATTCACTGCTCGATACAAATGGAGGGAAAAAAAGCAAAAATACACGCTAGAGAGATAAGACAAATTACTTCTATAATGGCAATGATTTACAGCAATATTTATTAAAAGGCCTTTTCCTTTTGTATTTCGTAGCATTTTTCATGCTTCCAGAAGAACACGAAACAAATAATTTTAAAATTGTTTTCACAGAATCGTTTCAAGTTTCGTTTCGATATAAATTGTATACCTATGTATGTGGATTGCGGCAGATATTAAAAATCTTCGTTTATTTATTATTTTCATAAAGAAATATTGAATCATTAGAAGTATGTATATATACAGTAATGTGTACGAAAATAATAGTGGCCTTAAATTTGATGAAATATTTATACGTTAAATAAAAGAAATTCAAATTTTCGAACTCTTTATTCCAACATGTTACATAACTATGACAATAAATAAATAGGTTTCTCAATACCAAAGAGAAAATAAAACTATTTATATTCTAGGACAAACAAAATAATTGTGCATTATAATTGCTGTCATGCCAAAATACTAACCACATGTCATTTTTACTTAATTAATTCGATTGAAACACGTTGCTTGACATTTATTGTTCATCACCTTTTGACACATGTGAGGCAACGAGTTCACCAATTGCCCACATGTCTCTGCTGAAATTGATCGCCATTCGGCTTGACATATTCTTCACAGATCGTCGATATTTTGCAGCTTAGCAGCAGATACACTCTTTTTCAAATCCACCAATAAATTTAAAAAGAGGTTTAAGTCTGGTGATTGTGCCAGCTAACTCAAAAGGCGAACGTTATTATCTCAAAACAATGTTTTCGCCTTACGAGAAATATGCTTCGGATCGTTATCCTGGATGTACAACCATCTTAGAGGTACTTATAACCACAATTCAATAATAATGTACACCGACCTACAATCACATCATAGGCTTGGTGAAACACTGTTTAGTAAGTATCCATTCTATTTACGAGGGACCGCGTTATGGTCAAATAGATGGGGCACCAACCATGGATTCAAGTCTGTTGCCAGTCCTAGCCAATTATTTTATGAAAGTTTTGAAACAGTAGTTTTACAAACTCTTTTACATAAACCAAGTCTGTTGATACGTTACGTAGTCGACATTTTTGTTATTTAGCCACACGGAGAAACAGAATTCCACAATTTCCTGAACCATTTAAATAGTATAGACGTCAAAATACGGTTCACAATGGAGACTGAAGAAACTCAATCGTTGCCGTTCCTAGTCGTCCTGATTTCACGAAAAAACAAATAGAACATTAAGCCATATAGTGTACAGAAAACAAATATATACAAAGTGATAGCTAAACGCAAAGTCACATCATTATCATCTTGTTCAACTTAGCAACGTAATAAGAGCACTAGAGAGAATATATCAACGAAGTTACCCGACCAAGAACACCAACCAGGAAAACTTAACAAATTATACCAAGCGTTAACATAAAACTGATTCATAGAAGGACACCACGCGCACACCGTACACAAATACAAATATTTAATACCTAATTTACTTTGACAATTTTCATAATTTTTTACCTAATCACTTAAAACTATTAACACATCAGTCACCTTTTATGTATTAGATTGTTGATTCATGAAAACCATAATTCATTTTTGCAAGTACTAGAATTATTCATATATATCTTTTATAGTATTCCATATAATAACTGACAGTTCCAGCTTTATTTTGGAAAAAAATTGAACAAATTGGTGGAGCGTTTGAAAGTTTATAAACGGTCGAAAACGGAAGATCATAGTGTGCATTTTCCTCATATTTTTCAAGAACGCGCATCAAGTTTGTGAAAAGTTGATTTTTGACGCACGTCATTGCCAATGTTGGCTCGCGAAATCACGTGCGGTGACTTTAATTTTCATGACGGTTTTTAGACAAGAAGCCTACTGTTCATTACAAAATAAAGCCTCTCGTCGAGTCAAATCCACGGCACACGACACGAAATATTTCAGAAATGTTAAACATTCATCATTCAAGTATTTACGATTACACGAAAAATATAGCATATTCCAGCAATCTCGATACTTAGGCTTGTCGCGAACTCAAAAAATTTCACCTCCTAAAACGTAAGGAAAAAAAATCCTTTTATGAAAGAACTGATAACTGATAATGGGAAATTGATAGTTAATAACAATGTAGTGCTAAAACAGTCTTGCTCTCGACTTGAAGATTCGCCTTAAATGTTATCGAAAACAGACATTCACCAGAAACGTTAAGAGCTCGTCAATCGTAAAAAGATAACATTTCATCCCTACAACGAGAGACCACGCACAAGTTTCATCGCTCGCTAAAAATGATTAGGTCTTGGTTGGATTGTACTGCCACGTCCAATATATTCGACAGGCTTTGTGGTTTCATCATCTTCATTAATAGTCCTATGAATAAGGAATTATGAAGTTCACCAACAGATGGCAAAATATTATCGAAGAAAAGGAGCAATATATAATTAATTTTTTATTAATAAGTAACGTGTGAAAAGCTAAGACTTTTCCAACAATCCTACATGCGATAGTTTCCAAATAATAAAAATAAGATATATAGAAAAACCTAGATATAAACTTCGAATATATATATATATATATATATATATATATATATATATATATATATATATATATATATACATATAAATGCTGAAAAACTGTTGTTTCGAAATTTTTATCTAGCTTTTCTATATATCTTTTTTTAAAATTTTGAAGTTACACGGACGGGCACATTTGAATCAACATTTACACATGAACATTTATTTTCAAATACAATGCATTATCTTAATATCATAATCATAATTTATACAACTATGAAAGTTTATTTCTATTTTAGAAAGAGAAACAAGCAAAAGATCTACAACTTAACGATTTTTCTTTAATACATATACACTCATTTACTCCAAATAAAATTTTATTTTTTGACATTATCAATATAATTAATTAATTATATATATATATATATATATATATATTATTATAAGTAATTTTACTGCCATTTATGGAATATTGCATTTAATATTCAAAGTTTAGACGCTTTTATAAATCATCGCGATACACTTTATATTACGCACAAACATTTAATTAAACCAGACAATGAAATAGCGCCATCGTCCCATCGACGTAAAAGCGCTTTCTTTTCTGAACCAAAATCGAAGCTAATATATAATAGTTTGAGGAAATTCTGACGTTCTACACAAACACCAGTAACAAACCGGCGTTCATTATTGAACAAACACGTAATTTTTAAACTTTTGATTAACACTAATGTTCACTGAAAGAAAGAAATAAATTCTTTTCAGACAGTTCCTTTTTATCAGAAATTGTTTGCGTAAAGAAAATGACATGAATGTTTTTTTATGCAAAACAAATTATTGGTTTAAATAATGAAAGAAAGAGAATTATAATTAGTGATACAGTTTGATAAAACACTTTTTAGAAATTTTAGTTTCGCAAAAACGACTGACTATTAAATGTGGGCTATGGCTGTATTTAACTATATATGAATCAATCTAAGTATATCTACTTAATATTAAACATTTAACTGAATAATAAAACTTTGAATCTAACACAAGATCAAATTAAAATGTAAAACCTGTTAAGCTATTCGATTTATATAACTTCGAATTGCAATACAAACTTTAACATTTACAAGTTACACATTCTGGATAGTTTTATATAACTGAACCAATTTCTCTATAAAACAAATTTATATTGTAAAAATTAATAAATTTGAAAATATTTCTTGCATAACGTACTTCCAAACTAAAGTATTTTACATACATACATAAGTGTACTACAATGTATTTCATTAAGTATTGATATTGTTTATGTGCGTTTCCAGATATTCCAAATAATATTATGCTACATAAATAGTATCATATGCATGGAATTATCTATTGAATGCAGTTGAGAGAACTTGATAAAAAAGTAATGGAGATATAATGAATCTTTGTTGACATATCAAATAATATGTTAAAATCTATATGGTGAATGCTATCTGCTTTTGGGTTTCCGGGCTGGAACCGCGTCACTTGTATATCTGCCGACGTTTCGTACCCATTTGTATGGGACATCTTCAGGGCTGAACTACTGCACTTAAACTGGTACGAAACGTCGGCAGAAACCCAGAAGCACATAGCATGGACCACGACGACGGAAGCCTACGTACCAGATTCTATATGGTGAAGTTCATGAATTTTAAATTATTGATTCAAAAACAATATTCGATCATTTCTGAATAAATCGTCTATGTTAATAAAGTTTATATACTGAAAACGAATATAAAATACTTCATAAAATTATTTTAACAAGTCAGATGCAAAATATAAACAACAAACTTTTCCTAAAAGTATAAAGAAACAAATTCAATAACAACAGTAAACTTCAAGATGGTTAACAAAGTGTAAGATACAAACAAACGAGAACAAATCCATACATGTTATTTTCACCATGCGAAAGAAAACACGCCTATCGATGTCACTGAACAGTTTAAGTTACCACAATCAGAAAAGTTAGTTATTTGGGCATACATCTTAACATACAACAAAAATTTGATGGTGACTAATTGATCGGTCATCTCAACTGTCAGTTCAAGACAAGATATTCTTATATAAGATCGGTCTTGAACTAATATGGACATACAATATCCAACTCTACACGATATCGTCTAGAGCCACAATATATTGCAGCGTTACTAATCTAAAGCTTTAAGAACTAAGGCCTCTTGGTATATACCTAATTAGCTGTTACTCGAAGGAACACACTTTCTTAAAAAACAAAAAAAATGTAATGCAAAATGCTTAGAGAAACTAAATACCCATTCAATTTTTTTTAAGTGAACCTTTTGTATATTTCAAACGATGTAAGAAAATTAAAAAAGTCTAAACCTCTGTATATAATGCGGGTAGCAATTTTTATAAATTTTGTGACAATTTGCAATGTAATAGTTTGATATATCGATTGTATTATTGAACACAATCAATTACATGTATCTTTCACTACAAGCATCTTTGCTTATTATGTCTATTATACGAATAAAAGGTAATTTAACAGATTGCAAAATAAATGAGAGTAAAGAAAAACTAATAAACAGCAAACAAATCATATTTTCCCATATATATTAACATTAACGTAATTATCATGAATACCATTATTAGAAACCCATTCTATATTTACGTAAAAAAATTTTTAATTAACGATATCTAAAAAATGAAGTGCTGGCCTAAAGCAAAGGAATACCCGATTTATTTTATTGTATTTGGAAAGAGCATTGATTCATATCAACGCAAATGAGCTTCATGCTCTTATATTTTTGATGCAATACAAATTGAAACAACGAATATTGTTATCCTTAATATATCTCGTCGCCGATATATGGGGTTCATTTTATGCATCTGTAAATATGCACTAATCATGTATAAAATTATAGAACTAAATAAAAAGAAAAGAAAAAATTAGTACTCCTTGTTGGGACGAGAAAGTAAAAATCTAAATCTATGTAAAACTAAATCCAAATTTTACATTCACAATCATAAAAATTGGAAATTACATTTTAATAAGTATTTGTAAAGTTGTGAAAATATGAAGATAACAACAGCAACAAAGGGAAAGAAACGGCCACTGTGCAATGCTGTATGCACTTTTCGCAACATTACAAATATATTTCTCGCCAGTGGTATAAAAATTTATTATTTAAAACATAAAGAAATAATTCCGGTTGTTTCAGAAATGAAAGAACGTTTGGTTAAAAAACAAAGTATTGGCAAAATCACATAGTAATATCACTAAGCACTTCATCTAGGCATCCGAAATTATGTTTACATTTAAAAATATAATTTAATAATAATTAATTTTTTCGGAAGTACGATTATCCATCGATATTATATTATCTTGTCAGTGAGTAATATTTTCTTCGTAATTCATACCATTTTTAACACTATTATTACATTATTAGAGTATAACATTCTGAAATTGTAAGCAATGAAAACAGTGTCAACATTCTGCCGAGTTTTACGCACAAGAAACTTTTTCAGTGAATCCGGGAACCACTATCATAGCATCATTTCGGATTATACTTGCACATACATACATATGAATTTTCACAGCAACTTCCGGATAACTATCTCGAAAGCATTTTACAGCATTACGCTTTTATGTATTGCATTGAAATTCAGGTGTGTGTTATACTATACTTGTGTGCGTATACACACACACATACACACCTATGTATATGTTGCATATAATATTATAGATTAGATTTTAGGAAAACGCGCATGTCATTCTGCACTCCGGACTATTCCGAGCTTTGCTGCTATCAGCAGTAGGCTTCGAGCTTTCGTCGCGATGTAAATGCAGTCTTATCGCTGTGTTCTTTTCGCAATTACTCGTGAATATTG
Organism: Dermolepida albohirtum; assembly: GCA_031893035.1. Lineage (NCBI taxonomy): Eukaryota > Metazoa > Arthropoda > Insecta > Coleoptera > Scarabaeidae > Dermolepida > Dermolepida albohirtum. Next base: position 24,971 of record JAVIWB010004403.1, on the reverse strand, counting down.
CGTGCGTTCTATTATGATTTTTTCCAAGATTGTCCTGATATTTTAAACATATACAATCCTCGTTGTGATAACGGTGGTAACGAGTCAAAAGCCAACATGACTACTAAAATGATACTGGATGTAATCAGAAAAGTAAGCAAACTGTTCGTGTAAATTTAATTAGTTTGTTATTATCAATTTTAATACAGCTACATGTGAATATGCATATATGAATGCGTACCGTATATAATCAGATATTTTTTAATTAGTTTCTTGTGGAAATAATCTGTTTAAATACGTAATTGCTGTTAACGCAACCACATAAATGATGGACAAATATACATACGTATGTTTATACTTTAAAATTATTCTAAAGAAGGAATGCGATTGAGAACATAATTTTAATAATATATTTTGGAATCAATATTATTTGGACATAATTCCCAACACTAAATATTAACGTTTCCTTTTGCTAATTGTGATTATTTCGAAATACAGTTACTGAGAAAATTATTAATATTTTCATATATTATACTTTACATAATGAATTTTAGTTCTGATCTAACAAATTATTTATTTTATTATATTATTATATATAATGACTATACAATTGTGAAGTTCTATCGTTAGTACTTATTACTTTGATATTCAAATTTGGAGAGAATATAATTTAATTAATAAATATGAAAATGAATACATGTATTTTGCTATATTCTTCGTAATACCGAAAATAATAATAGAATTAATATTTCTAGCATTTTTATTTTGGTGTAGATCATACATTTTGTGATTTTATTCACATTAAAGACGAAAATCAATTATTATAACATTATTTTAAAAACGAATTTTAATTGTTTGCAAAATTAATTTAAAAGAGAAGATTAAATCTTAAACTAGATTTCTTAAATATGTTATTAATTAGTTACAAGAAATAAGAACAAAATAAACAAACACAAAATAAGTGTTTAGCAAGTTTCTGAAAATATTTCAAGGAGTAAGTTCGAATATGACTGATATCGTACATATTACTTTGTTATTAAATGTGCTTACATAAACATTCTTTTTTTTCGAAATATGTAAGGGGAAAAGTTGTAGAAACATATACTCATTAGGTGACAAGGAAGTACTATACTGAATAATGCTCTCAAAGTATTTGATTGGTATGTATGAAATTATATATAAATATATAGTGGCTACATTCCGACGCCCAAGGGGGGAAGCATCGATACACTGAATGAATAGTGTCTCGATATTTCTCCGAATACGCTCAACAATACTCAAAGCACATAACGCTTGTTGTTGATCTAATATCAGATTTGTTCAGTCAAATTTAAAACTATTCAGCATTTAGAAAACATACTTTTATTATACTCCTCTAAGATTTTTGTCCTTATGCGAAAGTGTTCAAATGTTTAAAGAAATAATAAATCTGGTGAATAATGAGTGTTATCGATGTTTTGATACTTGCATTATCGTATAAATATTGAATACATTAAAAGTACCTATTCTCTATCAGATTTCCATTATTGGATAAGAAGTAATCAAACATGCCGCATGTATTCCACGAAACTTTGGATGGAGTGATGTCTTTGGAGCTATAGGAACATAAAAACTTCAAACTTAGGGAACTATTGATATATTCTCCCATGACTATGTAATACCCACTTTTCCAATTCTTGTTTTTGCGTGTGATATGAACTATCTGTCAAGATTTGATTTGGATTTTCTTTGATTCTTACTTCATCGTTCACCAAGATTTCATATTTATAGCGAGATACACTTTCAAGTGACTCGAAACTTCTCCAAATAACGTTGTATAGTTTATGCATGTACTCCAGCCCTGCCAGAAACTTTGCTTACGTTATTAAATTACGCCGGTAGCACAGTTTTAAAGTTTAAGCTCATATTACATTATAATTAACCACCGATAATTATCTTACATCACCATAAAATATATTAGTAAATCAAAACAAACCATATAAGTGCTATTCTTACGCAATACGCATACAAATTTTTCATCTTTTTTATCACAAATATCCCAAAATACTGCGCACTATTTCTGCCCAAAACAAAAAAAAATTATATTTCATATAATCTTTACAATTTTATGACTTGTCTCGTTATTAGTAAATATTCTAGATCAAATAAAGGCTCTAAATGTTGGAAGCGAACTGATTCGAATATTTTGCAATTAATTCAATTAATATTTGTGTCTGCTTATGAAATGCAAGGAAACAATGCTGACCATGAAGAAGCGAATTTGATTTTATGTGCCGGCTTATCACCACAGATGAGACTTGTGTTTATAGGCCCGAAACAAATCAACAATCTACAACAATAGCAGCATTGTGATTCTTCTTCTCAAAAAAGGCGATAGCTGTTACATCTGCAAGACACGCGATAGCTGCCATTTTTTGAATTGCGAAAGGTGTTTTTGTTTTTTACCTCTTAAACCGTTGCAGACGAATCTTTCAAACATTAACGAAAAGCGTCTTGATTTAGCCAAGAAGAAAAGTTTTTTTCCGCCAAGACAATGCACGGTCCTACATAAACGTTATTGCTGTTTGATTAGTTGCCGCACCGACTTTGTTCTCCAGATTTAATTTAATAATTTAAAGTCAGATTACCAATTTTTTCGACGCATAAAGAATACCTTCGAGAAATTTTCAATAGAAAACGTTAAAATTTTATTTTAAAGAATTTGAGAGTTCGCAATTTTATTAAAGCTTAGAGAATTTGTATTATCGCTGATTCAATTGTGTTGAGCTTAAATAATTAACTTAAAAAATAAATTCGACCATTTTAATTAAATTTTTGGTTCTTAAACTTGCTTTCTCTTCCATCATTTGTAGATATTTTTATGAACATTATCCGTAGCGTTTCCATTTACTTTTTCAACTTTCTTCTATGTGTCAATTGAACATTTTCCTTTGATTGGTATTAAGGTTTCGCAAATTTTTCAGGAAATAATCTACGCAAGTGTAAAAATGAGCTAGACACTGATACTCTATGATAATTTTAGTATTGATAAATTGGTATAACGCGAAATAGATTGTAATCGATGGAAATAATGCCACAATAATTTTTGGCGTCATAAACATTCAAAGTGGTTATGTTGTATTTTCTTTTTTCTTTCTGGATCTCCGCAATTGAAAATCTGCAACACAAATGCTGCATGTTTTACATGAATTTTTATGATTCTTTTACAATTATATCATCATTTCATCACCAAAACTGTATAACGTTTATACATATTATTATATTTCCTTATACAACGAGATGACATCATATTTATATGTACAGAAAGATGTTACAGTATTTACTCTTAGAATTGTGACTGAGTTCAGATAATAACCATATGGCGAATATCTAGACGAATATTTGCAAGTTCTGACTTGTCTGCTTGTTGGCTAAGTGCGATTATGCGAGTAAATAATGCTATATAGGTACTTCTTTTGTAGATATCCAATAAATAATACATATATATATTATTTTTACTTGCAGTTAGTTATAAAAAGTAAAGGAAATCAAAAGTTGCTGCCCAATGTGTACTTGAAACTATACAATTATTTAACAAAATTTTCCGCAATGATTAATTGGTAGTAATATTTCTAATAGTATAGGACATTGTATGTAGAAATACTAGATTAATATAGTATTTATATCTACATATTCTTATAGTTGAAACTCTGAATTTAATATTTCATTAAAATGTTTGAAAAATTATTTGCAAAAACACCATAAAACCTTCAAATATTCAATAACACCTCGATGAAATGAAATTGTTTCTGAAGTCGCGAGAACATCTGCGAGAATAAACTAGTTAAGGGACTGTGGTGAATTCTTATTCATGTCGCGCCGTACAGGTTATTATTAAATTTAATAAAAAGAGAGAATTACCGGTAGCTCGGGGGAGGTAATTTAGAACTTATAACGATGTAATCCACATGCCGGGCTAAATTATACAATGAGTTTTAGAATTTTTGTAACAAAAGTTTAGAGTTAATTGTAGAGGATTCGTTAATACTGAATTCGAAATAGATAATTATCTAAATTTTTCTATTTATTTTAGAAAACGTCTGAATTTTTATAAGTAAAAACAGATTCCATCTGCTTAAACACATTTCGTATTTTGAAAATAATTCAATCTCTGATTTCAACAGTGCTGTTACCTCATTTACATTATAAAATTATCTCTTAATCAGCATCTCTTGCGTGCAGTTTAAAAAAAACAGAAATCTGTTAAATATGACTGATTAAAATGGCGAATGATTTGTTTAAACGATTAAATTCGATAATATGCCTTGCGTTATCGTGTCGATGTACAAAATAGTCGAGTAAGGCAAGAAAATACTTCGGCAAACTACTATTATCAGATGTTAAGTTAAGGATCGAAAGCATGATTTCAGACTTCTTGTTTATCAAATCATTTATGTATGCTCCTCTGACTAGGCTAACCTATGTAGACCAATTATAGAAATGGTCTACAAAAGTTTGCAATACGAAGGTTACTTTATTCGGTCCAGCTTGTCCCTATGTGAAATGTTCATAGGTTGCTTATATGTATGATGTTGTAGTATTGTAGTATGGTCTGCGTTTACTCTACTTAGAAGTTTTCTGGAAGTTTGACTTCCATTTTCATCATAAAGTCCTTAAAACTTTAGTATCAAAGCTTTGGACGTACCTCGAGGGTTACTTTAAAGTTACTTTTTCACCACTAAACATTTGGAATCAATGATGTAAAACTCATTCGTGTACGATAACCTCATAATAATAGTCTGCTAATGTTACCAATTTGTGAAACATGTTTCCTTATACTGCATATTCCACTGGAATTCATTTTGTGCCATTCAAAAGCACATCCTTTTCCTTCCCACCCATATAGAAATATTCACAGATTCAGAACAGGATGCTCAGCTTGCAGAATATAGGAGCCTTTCTGGAGCCTTATTATAAGAGCTACTATTAAAGTTGCTATTAAATCTGCCATTGTTATTCAAAAATTGTCTTACAGGTGTGTATTATCATTTTGAACAGATTTCTTTGCAACGAATGCAATTTTTAGCCTTTTAAGCTTTGACTCATCAATAAAGGCTTTGCCATAATAATTCTTCGGTTTATTCTCTCACTACCTTCAGTGTTGAACTTTATCTACCTACACATTTGTTCTCGAATAATACATTTATGCACTTCCAGTACATGTTCTAATATAATATATTGTGAGGTTGATCCTTTTGAGGTAAGTTCCTTAATAATTGTTTTCTGCGGTTCACCCGTGACAGTTTTATGAATTCTTCACAACATTATCGTACTAATATAGGCGTGATCTTAGCCACTTTTAAGGTTTCGCAGTTTGTGCTCTTCTCCAATATCACCTTCGGTCTTAAATCCGTCTATTTACCAGATCTACCTGCGTAGTATTACTTCAAAATAATCCTATTCTCATCTATGTTGTTCTAATGTAATTACGTTAAATGAAGGCTTAAACTTGAGCCGCATTTGGCCATAATGTGATTGTTAACATGTCCAGATATATGTCTTTCACACAACTAAAGGTTCATTCACTGAATTTTGCAGTCAGCGTAAGCTCATCCTTGCCACTGCTCTTATTACAAAATTAAGTAGAAGATGGTCCAGTAGAGCCTCTATTGTTATTATAATATCAAGATAAGCAAGCCTTTATATTTTATATTATCTCCGTAAGTTTCAGTAGCATTATCCACCACACGAATGATGCATAATTGAGGGTTGGTTTCACGATCATTATACCAGGTCGGCTGAAAAGTCCCCGGTCTGATACATAGATGGCGTTACTGTTATTAAATCCATATGTTTAGTACATAGTACTAACCTTCAAACGAAACGTGTCAAAATTTGACATCAATCCGACCATTAGTTACTGAGATATTGCGTTAAGAGTGAAGCTACTTTTGTTATTTAAAAAAATGGAAAAAAAAGAATTTCGTGTGCTGATAAAGTACTGCTTTTTGAAGGGAAAAAATACCGTTGAAGCAAAAGCATGGCTTGGTGAGGAGTTTCCGAACTCTGCGCCAGGAAAATCAACCATAATTGATTGGTATGCTAAGTTTAAACGTGGTGAAATGAGCACCGAAGACGGCGAACGCAGTGGACGACCAAAAGAGGCTGTCACCGACGAAAACATCAAAAAAGTTCGCAAAATCATTTGAAATGACCGTAAAGTAAAGTTGATCGAGATAGCTGACATCCTAAAGATATCAAAGGAACGTGTTGGACACATCGTGCATGAATATTTGGGCATGCGGAAGCTCTGTGCAAAATGGGTGCAGCGCGAGCTCACATTCGATCAAAAACAACAACGAGTTGATGATTCTGAGCTGTGTTTGAAGCTGTTAAATCGTAATAAAACCGAGTTTTTGCGTCGATATGTGACAATGGATGAAACATGGATTCATCACTACACTCCAGAGTCCAATCGACAGTCAGCCGAGTGGACTGCACCCGATGAACCGGCTCCAAAGCGTGGAAAGACGCAACAGTCAGCAGGAAAAGTTATGGCGTCAGTTTTTTGGGATGCGCATGGAATAATTTTCATAGATTATCTTAAAAAGGGCCAGTCCATCAACAGCGACTATTATACAGCGTCATTGGACCGTTTGAAGAACGAAATCGCAAAAAAACGGCCCCATATGAAGAAGAAGAAAGTGCTGTTTCACCAAGACAATGCACCGTGTCACAAATCAATGAAAACAATGGCCAAATTAAGTGAATTTTGTTTCGAATTACTTCCCCATCCACCGTACTCTCCAGATGTGGCCCCCAGCGACTATTTCCTGTTTGCAGACCTCAAGAGAATGCTCGCCGGGAAGAAATTTAGCAGGGATGAGGAGGTGATCGCTGAAACTGAGGCCTATTTCGAGGCTAAAGACAATTCGTACTACAAAAATGGTATCGAAAAGTTGGAAGAACGCTATAATCGGTGTATCGCCCTCGAAGGCAACTATGTTGAATAATAAAATCGAATTTTGCCAAAAAACTGTGTTTTACTATGGTAGACCGGGGACTTTTCAGTTCGACTGTTATATCGTTTTAAACCATGCGAAAAAGTTATAGTTAAGTGAAGGCACAGTACAAAGATCAACTGACTCATTCATATTACAAATTTTTCTTTTTAACATAAATATCATACCATAATTTGCATTCTTTCTAAGATTTAAAAGAAATTAACTCCAAAACTAAGAATAAACAACAAAAAGCGAGCACGCAAATGGACGACTTCATATTAAATTACATATCAGGAAAACCGAGCATAATAAGACTGACAACGAACACAGCCGAACATCTATTACTAAATTCTATTAGAGCAGAGTCCATAGTTTACTAATATTTTAGATATTTTCTATCGACGAAATCAGACCTATCATGAGAGAATATGAATATAATAAAATAATAATATATTGCTTTAAATAAATGCAGCAATTTATTGATATTCAGTTTAGAACTACCAACTCTAGCACAATCTATGTTTTTGTCACGCTATATTAGTTCGTTCACCGATGTCTAATTGACAGACGCAGCCTACTATACATCGCTTAATTGCACTCTATTGTTGATAATTTGAAAGTGTCGACATTCTTAAGAAATTTGTTTTTTATTTATCTTGGTGCTGTAATTTCTATGCAAGAGGTAAACGTAATTCGTTATTGGCTTTATCCATTTTTTGTTAACCACAATTTCATCCTGACATTGCGGAAACGCCGTCAGTTAATATATTTTACTGAATAGAATCGGCTTTAAGAAACTTCTGAACAATTTAACTTTTTCGTTTAATACTGTGTCCCCATCTTTAACATACTCGGACCTGCAGCACATTGAGCTGGCATGCTCGCCTTTAATGAAACATAATATGAAAGATAAATAGTTAATTTTTGACAAGTCTTAGAATTATACTTTTGCACTAATAACATATCTCAAATTGCAATTTAGTATATTAGTATAGTATTAAATTACATTTCAATTTGAAGTTTATACTATAGAAATTACTATTTTATTATTTATTAAATGTTCATAAATTTTCAATTTATTTTAGACTATCGGTTAATGTTCAAGAAGTTTGCAAAATTTGTACAGCATTTATCAAAATATTTCAAAACTTCTACACACCAAATTTATGGGACCATTAAGTGCGCACATAACTTTAATATAAGAACTCATAACTCTGAATGCTCCATTAAAAATTTCGGTCGTTATTGTCGGCGTCAGAACGATCAATAGCATAAGACCTTTTCCTAAAATTTTAGATTTATGCACTTACCTTCTACTGCAAAGAAATGGTATATAAAGGTGTATTATATGTAGGTGAGAGTTTGCGAGGATTATTTCACGTACTTGAATAAAATGAATATTGATTTAAAGTATGAAAGTATGGAAACAAAATGCCTTGAAAGCCGGTTAGTGTACAATAGTTTTAATATTACATCTGAGAATACGAAACATCAACTTTTCTTTTGATGTTTCAGAATATTTTCTTAAATAAAAGGAGCAACATAAAGGAACTGAAATGAAAAATATATTTAGCTCCTTTAGGAATGTTATGAATTATGAAATTAATATTCTAGACTCGATATTAAAATAAATTTGAAATACACATCAAAAAATATTTCTTTTAAAATCGCCTTTTATATATATATGTATTTTATACGTATATCTAGATCTTTTGGTAATATTACGTTAATATTTTATTTTAATATTTTTATATAACACTGCTAATGCTGTATATTGGGTAACATAAAAAAAACCAATAATAATATCGTATAAAAAGTCATCGAACAACTAATTTAACAGTGGATATACTGACCTTTAAAAATAACTCCATTTAAAAAGGTTTTAACTTTAAATTGAAATTTTTTGGTCAAGTATCAAAGCAAGTCCGACAGCTAGTACAAAAACCTACGCCTTCACTCGCTGTGAAGGCGTACGTGGACGCTGTCTTAGTAATATAGGAAAGTTACGGTAATATGAAAAAGCAGCGTATTTCTAGAAGACCAAGCACAGCCTCGTATGCGAGTTTTCTATAAGAGAGCCTTTGTTCATATTAGAAGCAATAGATATATAAACACAAACATATAACTAAATAATATTAACCCAGAATTTATGTTGATAAAGTTTGGTTTTGAGTCAGAAAACATTTATAAATTTGTTGAATGATATCTATTCCTCCCCATATTCGTATAAATTTGATTCAAATAATTCAAAGCATTTTACCATATACATAACTTAGTTCTACCAATAACTATATATAACACAAGCTCAAAGAATTTCAAATGGGCCATTTTTTTATTGATTTGATATATTACCTGTCCATATTTGATCGATACTTGTGCTCATGTTCTTGAGGAGTTTGCTCCAAATTTCAACCTAGACAGAGAAGTTGATGTTCATATAAAAGACGAAATTCTTTACTTGATCACTTATTCATCTCTGGCTGGCTATAGTTTCGTCACGATAGTCCGAAAATGCGACTTAACTGGAAAATGCATACATTTTATTAACTTAACGGGTTTTAAAGGTCTGTTATCCACTTTTTTGTTCAACACTACGTTTTTATATTTTATATGTATAAATTTGTACCATGCCAAACCAGTATATTCAATTGTAGAACATTATAATGACCACGATAATATTTTATGACAGAAAACACAAAGTAGTGTTCATAATCTGGTACGTAGACTTCCGCGGTCGTAGTCCATACTATCTTCTTCTGGGCTTCTGAGCTGGAACCGCGTCACTGCTATAACTGCCGACGTTTCGTACCCACTCATATGGGACACCTTCAGGCCTCAACTACTGCTACTGTTTGTTACCAGTGACGCGGTTTCAGCCCGGAAGCCTAGAAGAATATTGTGTTCATAACTTTATGGACTTTTCTATTCTTATTCATTATCAAGGCCCTTTTTGGTTGTTTATTCTCTAAATGCGTAATGTATGCTGATGTTCTCAAGACTTATAGTAAAATGCCATCACTAAATGATAGAACATTACGTTGTAGCATTTACAGAACATATCCCAAATTTCTTGCTTATAAAATTTTAAATAACATTTGTGAATCAGACAATGAAAAGTATTATGTAAGATACAAACTAACTAATTTTGTTAGAAAAATATAGTGATTTTGGATAAGCTATTATAATCAAACCGCAATTAGAATATTTGTCCACTAAATCCTATTGAACAATTTCTAAGAAATTGAAACCATAGAAGAAAATAAGTTGCTAAGAAGAAATTGAAGAAAATTCAAAAGAAGAACTACAACCAACTCTAAAAATCAAAGATTGAAAGTGCTAATTGTAATTTGTATTACATATTATTTATTAGGTTTAAACATTATTATCAAAAGATTATCAAAATTAGAAGCAGCTTCTCAAATCTGTACAGACTCTTACAACATGAAGCTGTATCAGATCAAGCAATATAAGTATGTACAAAGATTCTATAATAATATCGTGACGAAACTATAGCCAGCCAGAGATGAATAAGTGATCAAGTAATGACTTTCATCTTTTATATGAACGTCAACTTCTCTGTCTAGGTTGAAATTTAGAAAAACTTCTCAGAAGAAGTATCGATCAAATATGGACAGGTAGTAACAAATCAATAGGAAAATGGCCCATTTAAAATTCTTTGAGCTTGTGTTTTATATATATATATATATATATATATATATATATATATATATATTATATTGTAATTCAAAATTTGCAAAAATCATAAAAACAATTCGGTTTAAGATAACACTGATTTTGTGAAAAGATTAAAAAGAAGAGCCTTTTCCAATTAGCGTAAAAAGCTTAAAAGTCTAAGCAGTTTAGGGTAGCGTACAAAAAAAAACCTTAGACTATATGTTTAGCGGTTCAAATTAAATTGTTTATTTGTCTAAACACTAGATTTTAGTCTAAATACAAATCGTCTTACATAATACTTTATATAAATCTAATATAGTTACAGATATGTATAGAAGGCAATAACCAATAATTTCACTAGTATATTAGAATAAATAATAATATATTAAAGAACGATTGTTATAAAGTAGGCCTTATCTCACCAGCCCAGTTTAGTGTCCTAGGAACAAAGGGAAGGTCTAGAGGGTGGGTGCAATAAGTGTCTTATTACAAGTTTTTTATATTATTTATAATTTGCCTTTTTCATTAGTTTTTCTGGATAAATAGTAAATTTAAAATTTGGGAAATTTCATGGTAGTTAGTAATGCACAATATTTATCAATCAACTTAAAATTTAAATTTATCTGCCTTCAATTGAATATTTTGTACTTATTGAAGTCAGTATAAAATTAATGAGAATTTTTCATGTATGTAAGTAATTTAGTTCCCATTATATCTTACATCAATTGTGAAAAATAGTTTATGAAATTCAAAGAGTGATATGAAGAAAATAAACAAGTTGTGTCAGAAAATATTTTACCTGGATATTGTCCTGCAATATTCTTTATATAAACTATTTACTTCATAGACAATTTATTCTGATTCTTTGTGATTATTTGATATGTATTGGGTTGGTAACTAAGTACTTTCGGTTTTGTAGTATAAAATAAAACACTTTTTTTTAAAACATAGAATAGTTTTTAATCAATTGTATATTTTCCATTTTGCTCAATGACCTTTTGCCATCTTTCTTTCAGCTGTATGATTCCGCGCTTATAAAATTTCTGGTCCTTATCAGCAAAAAAGTGAACCAGGTGCGAGTGAAGGTCATCGTCATTTGTGAAAGTTTTACCATTCAAAGAATTCTGCAAACTTCGAAATAAATGGTAATCAGATGGTGCTAGATCAGGGCTGTATGGGGGATGTGGCATCACTTCCCAGCCAAGCTCCAATAGTTTCCCACGAGTTGCCAAAGATGTGTGAGGCCTTGCATTATCTTGGTGGAAAACTACACCGTTCCGATTTAACAATTCTGGCCGTTTTTCTTTGATTGCTTCATCCAGTTTCATTAATTGTTGACAGTAAACATCAGAATTGATCGTTTGGTTCCTTGGAAGCAGCTTAAAAAACACAACACCTTTGTAATCCCACCAAACTGACAGCATGATCTTTTCTGGATGCAATTCAGCTTTCGATGTGGTTTGAGCTGGTTTATCGTGTTTGCTCCATGATCGTTTTCGAACTATGTTACTGTACAGGACCCATTTTTCATCACCGGTGATGATTCTTTTTAAGAAAGGGTCGGTTTCATTTCGTCTAAGGTGCATATCATAAAAGTTGATTCTTTGTGTTAAATGAATTTCTTTCAATTCGTGAGGTACCCAAATATCAAGCTTCTTAACTAGCCCAAGACATTTTAAATGTTTTTCAATTGTTGTGTGCGATACATGTAGCCTCTCCGCAAACTCTCGAACAGTTATATGACGATCCTCTTCAATTATGACTTTGATTTGGTCATCATCAACTTCAGTAGGCCGACCAGAACGTTGCTCATCTTTATGGGAAAAATCTCCAGAACGGAATTTTTCATACCAATTCTGACACGTGCGCTCTGTTAAGCAATTAGCACCATAAACTTCACACATGGAAATAAAATAGTAAAGTATGTCGAAAATGTTCGTTTCTGCACTCCATTTAAAATTAACCCACAACTAATAGCTTTAATAAAAATCACGCACTACTTGCTTCTGAAGTTACGTCAATGTGACTAGTATCACGCGACAAACGGTAAAGTACAGCACTAATATACGTTATACAAAAAATAACGCAACGCTCTCTATCAGTAAAAACCGAAAGTACTTAGTTGCCAACCCAATAGTTGCTAAATTTCTTTTAATAGTTAAATTGCATTATTGTAAAAGAGTGTTTATAGATTATAATTCGATGCTTGAATAGAGTTGTAGCAGCAAAAAAGAAAATAAGTTATTGAACTTGTACGAATACATTAGTAATTACATAGTAGAAACAAATTCTATTTATCTATTCTAAAAATATAATAAACTAAATACAAATAAACGGATAATACATAATTTAACGTATAGTCTAGTCATTATAGTGCAAACGAAAAACTGCATCTAATGTACGCGTAATCACTGCAATCTTTTGTAAGTTGTTAATTATTATACTAGAGCATAATCATTATTCTACCCTAATGAACCGTGTTGGACAGGGTAAGATAGAAATGATGCATTAATTACGGTTAGGTGAAAAGCGCCCTCTTTACATACATCGGTAAAATAAAACATGTACTGGACGCAGTATAACGTCCAATGTACGTATTATTGAGCTTTGCTTGTTGTTCCGTGTTGTTAGAAAGTGTTTAGACCGTCGATTTTGAATTATTAAATTTGCTCATAATTTCGGCTTTATCGCTTAGTTTCCAAATCAACGAGTAAAGTTGGATAAAGCAAATAAATGTTAAGCCACATACACACAGCTATATATATATGTACATATGAACATGCTCGCATTTACATATTTATGTAAATGCACTTGCGTACATAGAATATTCATGGCTAGGAAATGAGATATAAACGTCATACAGTTTATAACTTATAAGTGCGTTTTAATAGAATGTAAACTTTTTGAAGTTTCATTTATAATATTTCTTTCAAAAATGTCTATGTGCTAAGTGCTAAGATTTAAAATTTGTATTCGACTTCATTACATAATAATAATCGATATACTCATGATTGTTTAAAAAAGAACACCCTTATGTAGATGATGTATTGAATAATGATCAAGATACATTTCGAATAACCTTTCTTATTGATTCTGTAAGCAAGACTGCTATGGTAGAATTTTAAAATTTGCTGAAAAATTTTCAGTATTGTTAAAGCATTTTTTATTAAAAACTTCAGCGCGATAATTTATTTTACACAAGATAGCCTTCACAATTCCTTAACTTTACACCTTGCGAATTCTCTATTTTGTCTTTAATTCTTTGTTCAATCGATCTCTCTGTTTGTCCTACGTAGCTCTTATCGCATTTTAACTTGTAGACTCCTCTTCCTTTTGTTCGTGGTAATTTGTCCTTAACTCCAGGAGAGCCAACTGAATGACGATTGCAGTACTAAAATTTACTTTTAGATTCTTCTTCGTCAATATGCTTCCCCTTTTCTTTGTGACTTCAGATATGTACGGTATGCGGACAAGTCCTCTAACTGCTTCCGTTGCTGTTAGTGGCGTTTCCGCTTTCTTTATGACCCTTCTTATTTCCGCTCTTCTTCAGTACTTCCTTGACGTGTCGCCCTTCTTCCTTTAAATGATCAGCGTCGTTCTTTTCTGTTTAAGATGGTAATGGAACGTAGCACGCAGATACTTATCTGTATCGGTTTTCTTCCTATATACCCACGTTGTACTTTCTCAGATTATGTGTGGTATACCATTATATCTAGATACGATAGAGTTCCTTCTTCTTTTATTTACACAGATGCATATTGTCTGTTGATGTGATCGAAGAATTCATATATCATAGTTTTCTTATTTTCCATGTTGCCAAATCACCAATATGACGTCAACATATCGAAGCCAGTGCTTCGATTTTTCACTCATTACTATTTGTAGCTTCTTCTACGAATACCTTATTAAATAAGATAGCTATCTGTGAAAATGGTCTCCCCATAAGAACTTTCATTTAGAGAAAAAAATGCATTTCAAATGAGAGACTTAGCATATAACTGACAATTTCAAATAGAAGTAACAAAAAATAATAGATTCTGTAAAAAAAATCTATACAAGCTGTGTAGTTATTAGGAAGATCTATTGACGTTTTGTTACGCGATACAGACCGTTGAGAACCTAAATGTACACCAGTGTACATTTAGGTTCTCAACGATGTGTATCGTGTACGGAGTTTGTTTTCGTACAGGTATTTTTCGCCGTGGTTTACAGGTGCGACACTTTTCGGTTATCTGCTGATGATGACAACTTAGTTGTCGAAACGCGTATACAGAATTACAAAAGTTAATGTGGAAAGGGGTTATATGTATATCGACCTTAGTGATTAAGTTAATCAACCACATGCTCCATCAAATTCAACTAAAAGATAGCTCATTCTTTATTTTCCTTCCACTGCTCTAAATAATTGCTGTTATTACTATAGACATTTTCTTGGGATATTTGTTCGTCACAATAAATTAAAATTGTGTGTTACTATCACGAAGTAAAATAAGGAATAATACACCCATAAAATTAGAAATTAATTACGTTGTTCCAATTAGTTTATATTATGTACATTAAAATCTATTTATTATTGTTAAATTTCATTATCAAAGCCAAATATATTCATTAGTAAGCACGAGTATGTCGCGTTTGTATTTTGTTTACTTTTTATGGACAGTTTTTGTAGCTTATATGTCTAGATAATGGGACTATTGTGATCGCCGCATGATCAAAACATAATATGACTTATAGACTTTGCAGTCGTTGTCAATGGTTACTACATTTTGGCGTCCGGGTTGAAACTACGTCCTTGATACTTCTGCTACCGACCTTAAAAAAAGCAGTTAAGTCCCGGGGATGTCTCATACAAGTGAGGACGAAACGTCGGCAACAGAAAATACCGACGACGTGATCCCAACCTTTTTGTCCGTATTTTGTAAGGAAGAATAACTATTATTCCATAATTAATTAACTTTGTTATATGATAAATGTTATTAAAATTCTATTTTTACAAAAAAATCTTTTTTACAGACGTAAATACTTGGTTACTATGATGGAAACGCGCCCATGTGTTATTATTCTTGCGTGAGTAAATTATCGAGTACTAATTATAAAAATGTAAGAAAAAAAGAAGGAAATATGATATAATTAATAGTCCCCTAGACTGTAATTAAATAAAAGATCACGTTCAACAATAAAACTCAAATACATATGACATTGGAAAGCAAACCACTCTCTTTAAAGAGTTACATACATCCCCGGTTTCTTTCCCCACCTGCAAACTGAGCAAACATCATTAATAAATCCAATTTACTACACCCACCTATCGCTTTCCCAGAGATTTTCCTAAATTGCTAGCCAAACTGGTTGTTTTGCTAAGGAAATTCAAGGGGGTCTAACGTGAAAAATGGAAAGCGGAGGGAAAATCGCATTGAAAGAAAGTCCTATTATATTTGCTGAATATGTACTTTAATTAAATAAAATCTTATAATCCCACTAAACAAGATCCTTTAAGAAACCACCTACTATATGATATCAACAACATTTTACATGATATATACACACGTACACACAATTATTAGAGCTCCAGACTGATATTATGCATTTTGAAATAACAAATTCTTAAGTAGTTTTACTTAACTTCATTAGATTTATTCAACACACTATTTGATTTTTGAAGAGGTACATAGAACTAAAATAATGTATTTGTTTATCCAAATATATTAAAGAAAAATATGATATAGATATATTAAAAGCAATGATAATTGCTTCGCAGGCAATAGTCTTCACATTATATTTGCATTCTTGTACTTCACCAAATATTTACGTCTTATAAAAAACAAATCAGGTTTGCTTACTTAAACATAATTTATTTAATACTACTCTGGAGGATGCTTTAAAAGTACTTACCATATTAAAATTTCTTGAAACGAACTATACCAATATGGTTTTTACTTTATCTGAGAAAATGTAATTATATTTTTTTAATTTCATATTTCTTGCTGTAAATTTCATTAACCTATTTTTTTGTGATTACAACATACAATACGAAGTACGTAAAGTATTTCGTTGCACTACATTTTAAGAGATAATGAACAACAGCTAATAAAATTCAGCAATACACAATCAACTACAGACCCTATCTATTGCACAAATGACGTGTAAATAATCTTAACCAATGAACATCAGGAAAATGTTTTCTTTTGAAACAATCTTATATGATAGAAAATATAAGTTATTGAACAAATGCCTTTTTGGCTACCTTAATACATATAAAATGACCATGGTTTAGCGAAGTTATAGAGATTACTATTACAAAACTCTACGATGATAGCATTGATATCTAGTTAGCCTGGAAGGTTCCTAAATGACAAAGTTGAATATGGTTGCTATGGTTACAGCTATGTATTACGTTTTATAAATAAATTGTCAAAGTTTGGTATTCATAATTCGAACTAACTAGTAAATTTCGAAAAAATCTGTATCATGAGAAAAATTTTAGCTGATCAATGTCTCTCATATATCAGTATTAAATATTTGATTGCGGAATTTAAGGGAGAAAGATGAGATGTCACACATAAGCACCGCTCTAGAGAACCAATTTCTGTGACTACTCCACAAAACATTGATTTTATTTATACTATGATTTTAGAAACTTGAGCTCAAGTGTATTTCGGGTTACACATTTCTTATAAATGTGCATTTCACACTGTTCATAGGAAAAACGTTATGGAAGATTTGCCAAAAGTGTGCTCTTTTCGGAAGACAATGTTCCTGCTCACAAATCATTGATTGCTAGACTATTATTTATTCTCAAAACTCAAAAAACATTTAAAACGTAAAAGATTTTTACCAAATGGCAAAGCTGTGTGTGACACTAGGGAATAGTTTACAGATCAAAACAAAGAATTCTTTTGAAAAATACTTTTTCAACCTTCTGCTAAATGTCTAAGGAGGTTATGTCGTATAAATAAGATTTTGTTTCGAAATATCGTGGTAGGGTAGGCTAAATACTTATCAATATACTCTCGTAAGTGTAACATTCAACAATAACACTGAAGAAGGGGCAGGTGCTGAAATTAAAGATTATATCTCCCAGTACTAAAATAAAAAACATACATTACCATAATACGACCAGCAATGATGTATTAAGACAAATTGCCTACTAAATCAAAAAGAAAGTGTTCGAAATTTGGATAAGAAATATCAAAAATTAAGCTAAAATATAGATTCCAGTTCTAGTAGGTATCATAGGGGTAGCATCTTTGACTCCTGATAAGGAAAAATGAAGAAAAAACATGGGCCAACTTAGTCTGAAGAACTTGTATTTACAACTCAATAACCGAAGATAATTTCTTTGCATTTCTTTAGTACCATCCATTGTATCAAGATACAGTGAAAGAATTAATTAAAAAAATCAAGGCATAGTTAATAAAAATTTTAAACGAATTTAATATTTTTAGTAAACGCAACATTGTTTGTAAAATTTGTTGAAAATACTTAAATATATTTGCATTTTAATACTGTATTACCATTGAAGGTATATTTCAGTATTGATATGCAAAATAATGTATTATTTTTATTTCTTACTGTCTTTAGACTAGAATAAAGAGATCATAATGACCAATCCTCTTATTTAAGACGTCGGTTTTCCTTTAAAACATGCTAGTAATTCCAACAAAGCCAATTGAAAATAAACTGACAAAGAAGAAAATGCCAAAGGAAAAACTTTTACACTTCGGCGGAACGTTTCAGCATTCATTGAAGTTCGAACCCGTCCCGCATATAGAAAAACCGAGGGCTGATTTATTTCGTCGATGCAAATTTAATTCATTAAAAATCGTATTTGGTGAGACGATATCGGTGAAAGTTGTACTTTGCGTCTTTTTTCAATTCAAAATTGAAAGATAGTAACATTTAATCGCATTTCAATAATTAAAATTAAACGGCTTCACTTAATTTGAATAGCATGATTATACTGAAGTACATTAATTAGAATTGAAATTGAATTATAGTAAAACTTTATGAATATAGTATGTGTGTACGTTTATAGATACGAGGGAGCGTTTTTATATTCGCGGAATGAGCGGGTTGTAGAGGGGTGAGTAGGCGCATTGGGGGCGTGGCCTGTGCAGCGACTCATGATTAGTATAAATACGAAGTTTCATTGTTATTAGACAGTTAGTCTTTGAGCTATCGTCAACCAAGTAACATAATCAGGAGTGAAAAGTGAAATATGGAAAAAATCGAATATCGTGCCGTTATAAAGTTCCTTACCAGGCAAGGAAAATCAGTCGCGACCATAATGAATGAGATGTCATTGGTTTACGGCGACTCTTGTCCAGGAAAAACCATGGTGTACAAGTGGCATAGTTTATTTAAACAACGAAGGGAATCCCTTGAAGACGACCCGAGGCCGGGCAGGAGCATTGAGGTGACCACGCCAGCACTTATCCAAAAAGTTGAACAAATTGTACTCGAAGATGCTCGACTAAAGAAGAAACAACTCGCAGAAATGGTTGGAGTATCCGATACAACAATTTTTAAAATCCTACACGATCATCTCGGCATGTCTAAGGTCAGCGCAAGATGGGTGCCGAGAATGCTCACGCCGCCGCAAAAACAACAGCGCGTAGAGTGTTCGTATTCGCGTGTATTTTTGACCTCTGTAATGAAGACAAGGATGGTGTATTGAGTGGAATTGTTACTGGAGACGAAACTTGGGTTCATCACTATGAACCTGAGTCCAAACAAGACTCCATGTAGTGGCATAAAAAGGGCACAGCACCTCCCAAGAAATTTAAAGTGTCAGCTGGGAAACTCATGGTAACGGTATTTTGGGACTCGGAAGGAATATTCTTGATTGATTATAAAGATAAAGGTGTTTCTATAACCGGAGAATATTACGCTTCAATATTAGAGCGACTAAAAGAAGCCATTAAAGAGAAAAGACGGGGAAAATTGACAAAAGGTGTTCTGCTTTTGCACGACAACGCGCCCGTCCACAAGAGCCGCGTTGCGTTAGCTGCCCTGCATAAGGTGGGCTTCGAAATTGTGAATCACCCACCCTACAGCCCAGACCTGGCTCCGAGTGATTATTACCTGTTTCCGAAAATGAAAAAAGAGCTGCGGGGTAAAAAATTTACTGCCGATAATGAAGTCAAGGAGGCAGTTTCGGCGTATTTTGCAGATAAAGAGAAATCATTTTTTTATGAGGGTATAAATAAATTAATTGAAAGATGTGAAAAATGTATCCGTCTTGCAGGTGAATATATTGAAAAAGAAAAATAATTTGGTTTTTTTATTTCCACCCCTTGTCCCCCATTCCGCGAATATAAAAACGCTCCCTCGTATTTCGCTCTTTTAACTATATTGACCTAGCACTTCTATTGCCTTTTCCAATCCATTATCAATTGTATTATTGATCCCTTTGTTGTTCTTCATACATGAAACATCTATTTAATTCTTTGTTCTTTTATTTTTTTACTGTCTTCTGTTAGTTCTTCTACTAGCTCTGCGTTATATTCGCCGTCTAGAATTTTACTAACCTCAATATATGTACTTTTAGTCTTCCTAGTTAATATCTACGTCGGTAAATTTGATGGAGACTGTTGTTGATTAACTTAATCACTTAAGGTTGATATATAACCTCTTTTCAGAATAATTTTCGTGTTCGGCAGATAATTAAACAGCGTCGCACCGAGGAACCATGGCAAAATCTACACGAAACAAATTCCGTACACGATCTGTACCGTCGAAAGCCAAAACGAAGTGTGCGTTTTGGCTTTCGTGCCTTATGACCAAGGTTTAACAATCTTCCGGATAACCAACGTCAGGAACTAATGAGGGGAGAACACGTGCAAGCATTGCCTATAGTTTGCACCATGTTAGTGCCGCGAAGATACCTTACAGAGGTTGATTGTTAACTGCGACGAGTGTAAATAAATTTATAAATCGTTTTCTTACGTTAGAATATACAGGAACTATAATTAAATATGTTATTTGCAACATTAGCCTTCCCGTCGAGGCTGTACGCTACTGCGAACCTATTTGTTCAACGATACTTGTAACACTCGTTCTTAGACTATTATCTATTACATATATCAGAAATGTCAGCTAACAATTACAAAAATCTTTGAAAATTCCTCAAAACAAATATTCTTAGTGAGATGAAGAATAGTTTGAAGAAATTGACTACTTCATTTTCCACTATTTGATAAATGAGTTTGTAAGTTCAAGTATGGTCAAACAACCGTTAAAGATGCACAACCTAGTGGACGTTGTAAATTTGCCACTATATTTGAAGATTTTAAAAAGTGCTCACTATGGTATTAAGCATTCACCTTTTGACGACATCTAAGATATTGGAGACTGTAAGCATATTCAAAGAAGGTCCAACATACATTTTAAATGAAGAGTAGGCTATAAAATAGCTGTTCACTAGATAGATGATAATACTGCTCAATGATGATCAAAAATTGGTGCGAATGCAAATTTCTTGCGAGTCTTTACAGCGTTTTAGGTAATAAGGTAAATTTCATTATCCAATATACACCACGAATGAGATTTGAGTTCACCACTATATGCGCCCGAAACCAAACAATAATCAAGTCTGAAGGAAAAACAAAAGCTTCTAATTTTTAGGATGCAAAACAAATTATTCTTGTTTATTACCTTCCAAAAGGCTTAATTCTCAAAGACGCATATTACGCAAGCCTTTTAAATAAATTAAAGCAGAGAATTAATGAAAAGCGCTCTGCTTTAACCAAGAAATAATTTTCCACCAAAACAATGCACTGTCCCACAAAAGTGTTGTAGCTAAGACAAAAATTAACAAATTAGACTTATATAATAAGTTACCGCCGAAATTAAAGCAGGCGAATAGCATGAATTATAGGCAAACTTTGAAGTCATTTTTAATAGCTAGGTGTTACTATTCTGTAAATGAGTATTTGACGGATTGAGCTGGACTACATTGCTTGTTCGTCTTGTGTTGGTCCGACTTGCTTGTTTGTCGATTGCTGTGATGGTGCTTATCGATATGTTTTTATTTGTTTGTTTTTTTGTACTATGTTTAAATTTCTCTATGTATGACGTTTCATATACACGGATGTGTCTTATGTGAATAAAGATATATTATTATTATTATTATTATATTTATTGGTGCGCCCACCTCATCCACCAGATTTAGCACCGTCGGTTTACCGCCTCTTTTCTGCGTCTAAGAATATCTTCCACATCAGAAATTTTTAACAGACAATGATGTTAAAGCTGCTGTGAATGGTTATTGTAATGAGAGTATTGAATTTTATCAAGACATAGAGAATTTTAATTATTGCTCGTCCAACGTATCGAGCGGGCAGGAAATTATATTGCGAAATAAACGCAATTTCAAACCGCAAAATTATTTTTATTAATTTCATTACGCAGACATTTCAGCCCACTCTCTATATACAATCTCTATCCTTAAAAAGGCTTTAATCTGTTTAAAATTCGGGCGATGTGTTTTTATTTTATATTTTTCTATTATTTGCACATTTACAACGAAAAACAAAACATTTAAGATCACAAACAACCAACACATACATGGAGAACAAACGCTCTTTCTCGAGTGGAAAACGAGAAAAAAGCCTTGTAATGTCTTCGAAATGTTTCGAAAGAAAGAGGGGAATAAATAAAACCTGTGCGTCGAATACATATATTTCGATGCAGATGATGCAGTAAAAACGATTTTCTATATATTATGGATTTGAAATTCAAATTTTGGCAAACACGGGACGTCAACGTCAGCGTGTGTTCACCTAAAGATAGATAGATGGACGATCATAATCGCACGACCTATTGCTAGAAGTTTTCCGTTCTCTTTTTTCTTCGGGCTTTTCTTAAATGTACGCAATATAGTGTGGTTAGAGACTAAGTGTTTTTCATATCCAGACCAAATGGTTCCACGATTGTTTACGTTTAGAGTTTTATTGATATTACCATTAAGATATTAATAGTTTCAGTTATATATAATGGATACGAAGATTTTTACAAACATATTTTCCCGATCAAAAAAACAAGGGATAGTGAATTTATTTAATTTTACATAAATTAAGTACATATATGTGTGTGTGTGTGTGTGTGTGTGTGTTTATAGTAAACAACTCCGTATTTGTAGGAATATTACCTTAACCTTTGTATGCTACTTTACCAATTATAATATACTACTCTCTGTTTATACTTTTCTATGTTGATACAATTAGACATGAATGTACATTAGTCTGTCCGTTTATCTATTTTTGTTCCTAGAGCATTACATTAAAAATGTAATCATTTCATAGTATAACTGTTTCTGTTATTCTCTTTTATTGGTTTATACAGGGTGACCACGGGATGTATTTACATTTTTGATGCGACTGTACTCGACCTCGGCAATTCATGTGGGGAGGGCCGGGCGGTCATTCACCTCCCAAGCAGTGGCCATTTAGGTATTCCATTGATCAATAAGGTTGATATATAACCCCTTTCCACAATTAACTATTTGTAAATTCTGTATACGTATTTCGACAACCAAGTTGTCATCATCAGCAGATAATTTCAAAGTGTCGCACCTGGTAAAACACGGCGAAAAAATTGTACGAAAAAACAAACTCCGTACGCGATCCGCACCGTTGAAAACCAAGATGTGCACACATTAGGTATTCCAGTCGCAATGGAGCCGTGGACAGTTCAACATCGCGTGTTTACGTACGATTCTTATGTAAGAAACAGTGATTCAGTAGTAGCGGCTCAGCGTGATTTTCGCATTCATTTTAACGTTGGACGGCATGGAGCCGTACATACCCGACCAACGATTATGAAATGGGTTACAAGTTTTCGGTCCACAGGCAACATTATGGGGAAGAAACCACCAGGCGCTACACGAACAGTGAGGACTCCGGAGAACATTGACAGAGTGAGAACAGCAATGATTAGGAGCCCTGGTCGTTCAGCTCGACGGCACGCATCTTCATTACACATGGGACGTGAGTCGGTCCGAAAAATTTTGAAACGGGATCTCAAGTTTCATCTTTACAAGATTGTGTGTGTACAGGAGTTAAAAGAAACTGACTACCCCCAACGGTTGGATTTCGCTACTCAAATGCAAGTTCTCCTTCACGATGAGCCTGACGTTCTGATTTTCATGAGCGATGAAGCTCACTTTTACCTAAATGGGACAGTGAACCAACAGAACTGCAGATACTGGGCAGAGGAAAACCCAAGACAGCTTCATGCGAAACCTCTCCATTCGCCTCGTGTGACTGTATGGTGTGCGGTGTCGAGACAACATGTTATTGGCCCCTTCTTTTTTGATGAGGATGGAGTTGCGGTGACAGTGAACGCGAATCGGTATGTGCGTATGATCAACGATTTTTTTTTCTTACAACTGCAGATGCTCAACTTGCAACAGGACATATGGTGTCAGCAAGATGAAGCTACTGCACACACAGCAAGAGTTTCTATGACGTTGCTGCGAAACTTGTTCCCAGGTCATATCATTTCAAGATTTGGAGATGTGCCCTGGCCTCCTCGTTCTTCCGACCTCAACATCTGCGATTTTTTTTTGTGGGCACATTTGAAGAAGAAAGTTTTTCAACGCAAACCTCGTAATTTGGAAGATTTGAAAGAGGCAATTCGTGAAGAGGTGGCACTAATCACCGAGGAGACACTACAGCTAGTATGGCAGAGCTTCCTCAACAGAATTGAAAACTGCATCAGAGAAGACGGCCGTCACCTTCCTGACCTTATTTTTGCAAGTTAAATTAAATGACATATCCTAACGAACATGTCAGAAAAGTAAATATATTTTTTGTTTAAAAAATTAACACCGTTTTGCTGTTTTCAAAATGTTAATACTTCCCGTGGTCAGCCTGTATCTCATGCATTAGCCAAATAAGAAATATATGTAACAATATAAACATGCATTTTTAATGATGCACCTAAAAATTATAATTCATATACGCGTAGATTACTGGAAGAAGTTCAACTTGATTTAGCGATTATTTAATCAATAGACAAAAACGTACCGACGCTACAATTTCAGTTCTAAAGACATTACCTACATTAGTATTTTGTACTTATTCGAATTCTTAATCGAAGTATATATTCCTGGATATTTCCAAGAATAATTAAGACTGCTTTCGTCTATAGTATATTGTTACAGATTTTATAAAGAATTCCCTGAGGTTGTATAAACTTAACTTTTTTATATTACCCAACAGAAAGAATTCAAGAAGTGACAAGTCCGGTGGCCTATAGGAACCATTCAATAAGAAATCTTCTGTTAGTAGTCTGTTCAAATAATCGGGAACAATTTAATTACATTTTTGT